>JALLAR010000406.1:0-16197 GCA_036939335.1 Conticribra guillardii
TCCATTCAAATTTTGAAACTGCCGCACCTACGGTCTGTCCTCTATCCGACTACTTACTACCTCTAATGCAGTCTACAATTACAAATTTATTGATGTTTAGTGACATCCTGATGTCCTTTGTCAATAGATGAAAGGGCAAAGTGCCATTAAAGCTCTCCAAATAATGGTTTGAGTTACAGACCGATCTTTAATTGATGGATTGACTGCACATAAATAAATTATTGATGTTGGAGACACCACTATCATCTAGATGCCTCCAGAGTATCGTATGTATGTAGTAGAGACAGAACAATCCAGGTTTATTCTTGATTATAAGTTGACACAAATATAACTTAATTTAACCCTTTTCTATAGGAGTACCATATTACTTTTCTACTGAGCCTCGTCTCCACCTCGGTCATGGGGACGCCAAATTTGTTTCGGCGAACGTTCTGCGCTCTGAGTACCGTTCAAGAAGAGACAGGATCTGTTCATTGTTCACCCGATTAGACTCAAGCTTTCTGGTATATGCATCAGCCCCAGTGATTGGTCTGATTTTATTGTCTCCAAGCAATTCAGGTTCCACCCTTTTACCCTCCCCGATTTCTTTGCACGCCACAAGAAGGTCATAACTGTATAAAATGTGGCACAAAAAAATCAGTTGGTTAAAAAAAGATCAATTACGCCATAAGGAATAAATAGATACATCATCCAAAGAAAAAGACAGTCAACATGCACTCACGCTATTGAGTCAGAAACAACTGAATCAAATTTATAATCTTCGTGTTTTCTGATGAAGTTGCGCACCCATGTAGCAGGAGTCAAAAGTTTTCCTGTTGCCCGCTTCTCAATAAAATCAAGATACTTCTCCATTCGTTCCATTGTTAAAGAATCGCACTGGATGTGATCAAGATAAGCATAAACCAAAGGTATCAATCCCGGGAAATAGTCTGACATAAAAGCAATGATAGTATGATCCGAAATGATTAGAGTCAATCAGTGTGTTTACAAAAGAAAAACTTTGAATCAAGCAAGGCTCATAAAATACATACCTCCTTTACCAGTCATGATTTCAGCCATCGTCATTTCCTCATAAGAATTTTCCTCAGCTCCGCCAGAAGCATTGGGAGCAACTCGTCTTTTCTCACTTACTGCTGCAAAAGGGTCAAATGAAGTAAGGTTGCCTTCCGAACGGATGGTGGGCATACCATTTTTTTTTCCATTTACAGCCCTACTGAACATTGATGCATATTCCTCCTCAAAACCATCATCACCTTCTTCTAATGGTGCCATATGACGCCGGAAGAAGAACTTTCCTTTCGCAGACGCATCTCTTCCATGAGCACGTTGCATATTGGCGTCGACCCGGCTCAAGGGAACATATAGGTTCAAGTCAAATGTCAAGATGACGCGTGTTAGTAGGGTAATGAAGGTAGTAAAAGCCGCGTTTTCAAAGTCCGTTAGCTGAATCTCCATACTCCGGAACTCAGTTCGCCAACCAATGTGAGGATCATTTGGTCCACTTCGTGGTGGGGGAGGCTTCCAGCGAACAGTTTGCCTGGATGCGAGTTTTGTCAAAAAGTTGTTCACATTAGATTATGGTGGGAAAGCAGTTCAAAAAGAAGTACATACAAATGCCTCACCAATTTGTGCTTTGAATGCTTTCAAAGTGTTCAGTCTGCGTCTCGTCGTCAACCTCTTCCACTGCCCCGTCAAAGATAACTAAGGGATCCCTTACAAAGATGTGTGCAATGTGCTGTGCTAATGCTGGATCAATGCCAGCTTCCCTCAGGTCGCGATACTTGTCTTCGTCGATTGGCACTGGAATGTCATTGTACATGTTGAGAATTCTATTGTTCATGTGATTTTCCTCACTTGATGTGCCTTCAGCGAGATTCATTTCACCAAAGAAGGTACCAAAACAAAGTTAAGAATCAGTCAAGGGTACATCAGGTGATTGATCATCAAATGTTTACCAACTAACCTTGATAAATGTAAGTGCTGATTGAATCGTATCGACTCTTGTAAAGTCTTCGCTGACCTTTTCCAGCGACTTCGGGATCAGGTCCAGGTCCTCCCTTTCTTCCACGCTCTGAAAGGGTCCTATCATCCACACTTTCACTAATGATGCCCCAGCGGCTATCTGTATCGGCAAGCCTTCCCTTCAATACCGGTGTAGATGCTGTCAAAGCCATCATGATAGGAGCCATAACCGCAAGCTGGTCATAGATAAACCTACTCTCCTCCACATCCTTGCCCTGAAATGTAATTTGAAGACAGCAGCATCCCATCCCAAAAGCCATGGCGTCCATATGAATTGCGGGGCGTACATTGAACATTTCTGCCTCCGTGGTACTGGCTGAGGAATTTAATTCTAGTGAAGAATTTACTGCTTTCTCAAGTGCATCTGCCAAACCCGGCACCATATCAGCATTTCCAACAGAAGGTCTGAATAGAGGTGTTTCGGACCCAAGTGCCTTCTTTTGTTGATTCTTAGCGTGGGTTGATTTTGAGACCTCGTGAAGAAAGGTAATTTTGCCGCAATCGCTGTGAATTGGTAAATAATACCCATTTTGCAACCTTATCCATCCTAGAGGTGTGGAGGTGAAGAACGAAATGATCCACAAAGTGTTAAAGGCACTAACACAGACAAGATTATATTCGACCGATTGCTGTATACTTACCTGGTAAATCAGGAATCTTGCTCCCAACAACGACATCCCCATTTCGTGGCCAATCAGCGTCAGCCACAATAACACCAGGAGCGCTTCGGTAATACAATCCCTTACATCCCTCGCAATCCACATTTACGAGCCATTTTTTCAATGTTACAGGATTCCCATGATCGTTAAACTCTTTTGCAGAGTTGGAACACCCCACAATGACAAATCCATCTCCATACTTTTCTCTCGATAAATCCCCCTTCCCAAACCTCCACAGCAACATCTTCTCATCTCCACAACACGGCGTATAAGGCATATCCTTAAACTCCGGAGTGTGCTCATCATGAAACAGCGGCACACGAATATTCACCTTCTCCCCCCTCCTCTTTCGAATATTCGCACTCAACGTCCCAAACCTCGGATGAGGATTAATAATTCCATCGCCAATATACTCACTTTCCGTCACCGGACCTCCGACCTTTGTGGGGGGATAGGATCCATCATCCCCCAAAGCTCCCAACAATGGAAACACTGCCACTGTGGGAGCAATTTCATTTTCGTGAAGTACGGATAAGATGCGCTTTCGGCGGAGGCGCATGTTGCGTTCCACGCGGAGTAAGTCAGTGGAATAACCGGTGTAAGGTCGGGAGGGTGTGGCTTCGACCATCCAGGCGCCGTATTCTGGGACCCAGTTGCAGCCTTCGGATTCGTGGATGTGAAGTTCTTCGTTTTGGTTGAGATTGTCCATGATCTGGATATTTGTTGAGGAAAATGGAATTTGTGATGAGGGGTTTCGTTAATTTTCATGCAATAATAATAGAAACGAAAGTAAAATTAAAACAAGTATATCAGAAAAGGATGAAAACAGATCAAAATAAATTTCTCATCCACTTGGACACTGGACAAACAAACAAACAATCAAATGAACAATCAAATGAAACCTACCTCTTTCGCCCTCAAACTCAACCGAACCTTCTTATTCTCGTGGTCCAAAATAAATACTCCATATTCAACCTCATCGCCCCATACCAATTCATCTCCCTTCAAATCCTTGACTCGATTGTAGGTCGAGATGAATTGACGCACCCCAGCTTCACGGACGTAATTTAGATTTTTCTTTGATTTTTCCCATGGCTGGGGAACGCCCACTTTAAGGAGCCCTGTGCGTGTTTTTCATTGTTGTTATTAGACGGTTATAAGTGAGATAAAACACAAGAGTCGGTGTGATGCAACGCGGCAAGTGTGGGCATCGGCAAAAACCGTCACGCCTCGCTCGGACAAAACAGTGCCACAACAACTCACCCATTCGTAGAGTAAATGCACAGACGACGCACGGAGTCAAGAAAAGTGGTAGGCACCAAAGAGTAAGATTTGATGGGCACGTCTTGAGATGACGACTCCGCATGAGGGATGGAAACACGAGATCGAGGTGTACACGCCAGGCAAAAAATAGGAACAGAAAATGGAGTTGATTTCGTTAGACGAGTCTGACGAGATAGTGGACACGCTTTTGGAGGCAATGGCGGGATGCGTTTGCTATGTTGAAGTTTATTGTTGTAGTCTTGCGTTTCTTGTTCGTTCTTGCGGAAGCTTCGCGGAAGAAGCAGACACTTTCTAATGAGAATCGGTCAACGAAATAATAATAATGATCGAAGTTGCTCGGGCAGGCAGGACAAAAAAGAGAATAAAATGTGGTAATCAACCCGTCATCTCCGTCATGTTTTATTATTTTCGCATGGGGCTATTATCCTTCTGTGAGAATGCCGTCAGTTTTTGATGGATGGTCGGTGGGCGATTCTCGAGCTGTGGGCTGTGTTTAGGGGTTTGCTAATAAGTAAGTGAATATTATCTTAAACAAACTTGAAACACAATGAACATCCAAAATCCAAACTATGAATTATTCCTACGTTAAATGTCGAATCGAATGATCTTGCTCAAAACATTATTACACGTGGATAATAGAATTTTAGATATTGGGACTATTATTATTTATTTTGTTTCATAGGAATATTATGGTACTCCTATTTTTATATAGGGGTCTCATCAATAAACCATAAAATAATACAACTCATATTTCCATGAAGCCTTTTGAACTCTGACAAAGCGAGGCGAGGAACGATGATGAATTCCAGCTGAATATTTTTGCTATATATAGGTGTCAAATAGACAACAATATGTATATACCTGTAGTATTTGTTAGTTTTTTATGATGTTTTCAGTTCGCAAAATAGGCGACGAACGGCGGGCCTGATGCTTGACCGCGGACCGCTGACCGCGAAAACACGCATCACGTCTCAAACATCGGACATCGGATACTACAATACTATGTACTACTACCAACTTTACCATGACTTCCTCCCCGTTCAACCCTCAGGCCCTCTCCGGTAAAATTGCCATAGTCACCGGAGGCGGCTCCGGAATCTGCTTCGAAATCACCAAACAATTCCTCCTTCACGGGGTGACCGCCACCATCATTTGCGGACGTCGTGAACAATTTTTACAAAATGCATGCACAACCTTAAACACCCTCACCGCCCAATCCGGAGGAAATGGCACGTGTCTCTACCAAGTTTGCGATGTACGCGACCCCAATGCATGCAAGTCGGTGGTGGACTATGCCGTGAAACATTTTGGAAGAGTAGATATATTGGTCAATGGAGCCGCTGGGAACTTTTTATCGGAAGCAAAAAGTTTAACTCCCAAGGGATTCAAAACGGTTATGGAAATTGACGCATTGGGGTGCTATAATATGTGCCATTACTCGTATCCTGCAATGGCAAAAAATGGAGGGTCGATTATTAATATATCAATGACACTGCATTATGGGGCTACTTGGTATCAGGCACATGCAAGTGCTGCTAAAAGTGCTATTGATTCATTGACGAGGACTTTGGCTCTGGAATGGGGAAGCGATAGAATTAGAGTCAATGGAAGTGAGTACTTTCCCCATTATTTATCATTATGCTTGCTCTCCTTCGTTTTTCATATTAATTTATATTGATAATGTGTCATTCTTTTCTTTCATTTGTCCAAATTAAATCAATGAACTCAAACAATCTTGAAAACAAACAAAAAATTACGCAATAGTTGCTCCGGGTCCAATCAAAGACACTCCGGGTACGGCAAAATTGGCACCTGGCCTCACCTCTGACGACGTTGAAGAAATGATTGCTGAGAGAGTTCCCATGGGACGACTCGGAACTGGATTCGATATTGCCATGGCGGCGGTGTTCCTAGCCTGTGATGGAAGTGGAAGTTACGTTAGCGGAGATTCCTTGGTGGTGGATGGTGGGGAATGGTTGTACAAACCTCCAATGGTTCCGAGGGAGATGGTGGCGGAACTTTCGAGGAAGGTTGAGGCGAAGAGTCGTGCTTTGGCGCCCGAGATGGTTTCCAAGTTGTGAGATGGTGTACATTATCAAAGTTTTTGCCATTTTGAGACAGCTTTAAGTCTGTGAAAGTTTGAATTTTCTTGTGAGCCCGTTTAGCTTGAACAAGGACGCCTGGCCTCAACATTTTCGAAACCTGACAATATTATACTACATATGATATTATTTAATAGCTATCATGTTGATGTGAAATAAAGCGACACTGTCCATCAACAAATGACATTTGCAAAAGCAACAACGTTTTAAAATGAAAAGATGTAAGATGATGCTGTATTTTACATTTACGTTGAGACATTTTTATTTCCGCACATGAACACACTTTGTTCGTATTCGTAAATACCTGCACATCTTCAAATAGTAGCGTCAATGAAGTTCGATATATATCCTGCTCTCTAATATGCTTTTGCAACTGCATGTAGATGCTTTTTGATGGTTTCGCTGTTCTTCCTCAAATTTGATTTTTTTCTTTGAATCGCGTTAATTTTTTCCTGCACTTGCTCTTCGAGAGATGCCAGCCTTTCGTGTAGTGGTTTCAAATAATCATCACGTTGTTTCTGCGCGGTTTCCAAAGCATTTCTTTTGTTCTTTTGCTCCTCGATCCAGTGGTTCCTCTCTTTGAATATTGCTTCCATGTCATTTTGTATGCCGTCCATAAAACGACCGAGTGGCGCGGTTGATTGGGCAATACGCTGAATTGTATCAGCAAGGGATTCGAGATCTTGGGATGTCATTTGTGTAGGGAAAACAACAGATTTGTTGCCTCCAAAGTTGATGCTGCGGTGCAATCGAAGACGAATTCCTGAAGACTTTGTCTCTTCTCTGAAGTGTAGTTATAATATTATATTTTTGGAATGATGAAATTGGATTTAAGATGATTGTGGCACATTGTGATCAAAAGTTCAAAATATGACATGGGATCTGCAGCACTTACTCGTCTTTTGTTTCGTTGACTCCCTGGTCTTGGACAATTTTCTGCACAATAGCAGTGTGTGAATCAAACTCCAAGTCTTTTGTGTTTCTAACGTTGTCAACGTGAGAGGATTGATGCTCAAATTTCCCAGGAGAATTTTCTTCGGACTCAAGAAAGTCAGTTCCTTCCTCGTCCTCGATTATGACATGTGCAGGTAGATTGTTTTCTTCTGGAGTGACAAGTTCGTCCTTCTTTTCTTTGATCCTCGGTGGCCTTCGGCGGGCAGTTGTTGGTCTCATGCTATGAGAAAAGTTGATAGTTTCTTCAGCCGGATCTTTTATTTCTATTTTGGGATCAAATGAAACGGCCATGCTTTCGAGAGACCACATTGGTTCTTGGTCTAATGGAGTAGGTCCCGTGTCATCCTCCAAAGCACCCGTATGGATTGCTTCGCTTTCAAGTTTTACATCTTTGACACTAGTATGGATGAGCTTATCTGTGTCCATCCGTGTATTATCGGTTGATGCAGTGTCTCCGCTTCTAACTGCGACTTCCGCGGCAGAAAATTCTTCCTCCTTAATCTCTGGAGGCACTTTTTTGTGGTGGTCTAATTTTAACATGGAAGGAGACGCATTGCCTTCTCCGCAAGATGTATTGTTTTCGCCTGAACTGCCATCTTTTTGCTCGTGTGTTGTGGCTGCTGCAGTCGATGGCAGCGAAGTCTTGGATGTTGCAACAGCAGAAAAGAGCTGTAGGAGATAACAAGTTCTTTCTGGTTCTTGACCAGAAACAATTTTACTCGGGCTCACATTAACACTCATGGATAATTCTGCCTCCAGAAAATTAATTAGCTTCTCCAAAAATTGAAGCTTTGGCTGTTTTTCTTTAATATTGGCAGCGATCATTTCGTCATCGCTGTGATTGCACCAAAATGCGTACGCAAGTACTCAGTAATGATTTGTTCTTTGGATAGTTTATCATGCAATAATACCTTTCTCACCTGAAAATCTTGCCCATGTCAAGCTGAGTTGCATCCCCTATTGCCATGATGAGATCATGAATGAATCGAAATGGCGGCTTGCCAAGCAGTTTATCGGAACACTTTGGCTTTGTGACAATACGTGCAATCATGGTCCTTGTTTGGCTCATGTCTTCGTTGCATACCGTAATTTGCTCCACTAGTGATGCAGGATTTTCATGGTGATTTTGCTCATTTGGAACATGCTCTTTTTGGCCGGTACTTACATTTTCGTTTTCTTTCGGTGACGCCGGTTCTATCCGCTCAACCTGTGTGGCGGCTTTCTTTTTTTGTGCCTTGCTTTTTCTTTTGTTGTGAAACTCATCTATGCCAAGCCCACTCAGACAGTGCTGGATCAGATCTGTTCTATCAATCTTATCGTCTTGCGCAATGCGTCCAAAAGTTGCCAGCATGATGTTTGTATTCAAAGGTTCGGACCCAGCAACAATTTTTGACGACTTGACCTCCAATGAAGAACCATTCCCAACATTGACCAAGTTTATCAGCTTGTCGAGAAATGATACTTTAAGCGATTTGCTGTCTTTGAAATTTGAGGAATCCATCTCTTCTGGTGTAAAGAATCCGTCTGGAAATCCAGTCGATCGGATTGTTGCTACAACTACATCATGGATGAACCTGTGGTGATGCCGATGGATAGAGTTGAGCAGATATGCCGCACTGGAGAAAGCTTGCGTGGCAATTTTGTGCTTACCTGAATGGTGGTTTAGTCAACAACTTCGTCGATAGTTTGGGCTTAGAAAAGAGAGGTTGCAACACATCTCTTGCTTCGTTGATTGAATTTTCCAATGAAAAAGAGTCTGACATTGTTGAGGGCTAGATTGATTGAATTGTCGAATGCTAGATCAAACGGGATAGAGTAAAAAATGAATGAAATGATAAATGAAGATTCAGATATAGTATGAATTTCTCATTCGAACGTCATTTAAAATTTGAAAATTTTCACGAGGCCAGCTAACGCAAAAAAACGCATCGGCAGCTTTCCTACACGGCTGTGGATAGTATAAGTATCGATAAAAATAAGTCACCTAACTACGTCCAAACAACAATATGAACATGCGGACACTGGCGTCCGCGATCGCCGTGCTTGCTTTGAGTCAATGTGCGCCAGCATTCGCGTCGGATGCTGATCTGGCGGATTTGACTTTGCCTCCGTTGCCCATCGGCGTGTGTAACAATGAAGTTGAAAAGGCAAAAGCCAACAGCAACCACATTGACCTTATGCGTCTCGCTGTCTGTGTTCACGTAAACGGGAATATCGATGTAGCTTTTAACATATATGAACGGATCCGTAAATCCGTCCCTGGCTATGCATATGTTCTAGTCAGTGAGTTACATATTGACCATGACATTGTCTCGCCTTTAATTTGGATACACTGATCATTTCTCACATTTTTATTGCTGCTGTTGAAGACATGGGAGTCGCATTTATCAAAAAAGGCGAAGTGGACAAGGCGCTACCGCTTCTAGAGCAATATCTTACAGAAGTCGGTGGAGCATATGGAGAAGATATTGCTATCGACGACTATGCTCGAAAAAATGGAAGTCCTTGTCGGGCGGATAGCGCGCATAAAGTGGATTGTGTAAATGCACTCAGCAATCTTGCAGCTGCGCAGATTACTGCCGCCAGAAATTCAACTGCGGTCTCCTTTTATTTGTTGCGTGCGATTGAGATTGGGGATGAAAGAATGTTGGGCAATGTATACGCAAATTTGGGTGGACATCTGGCAAAGATCGGTGATCATGATGGTGCTGCAGATGCTTATATTCGTGGATTTTGGATATCTTTGCAGCAGAAAAATCTCGATGCTTCGGCTGCTCTTTTGGTGAGTTGACTATGAACCGGGCTTTCATCCGAGATTTAAAGGGAATGTTGCATTATTTGATTGCCCTTCTCATTTGTGGTATCTGATTGCAGGTGAGGAGAGCATTTCTAGTCCCTACAGTCGCTTCGTCTGTCGAAGAAACAGAGCAAACGAGGATAAGTTTCAAACAACGGATACGTGATGTAACTGAAATAACCTTGGCTGGTGGATCAACTTGGATCGACGATAGAAGCGACCTCTTTCGAGTAGCACATGGCATTTCTAACATTGAAGACATTCGGCGAGTTCCTATGCTCTCTGGAGCTCTCCGTGAATGGACAAGCATCCAAGTTCCGCATTTCTACATGCATTATCTGGGGTTTCATGATCTGCCTATACAGAAAGAGGTAGCCCATATGTTTTCTCTGCTTTGTCCCTCACAATTATTTGAGGTGTCACCGCATTTGGCCGATATTTTATCCTCTAAAAGTCATCAGCGAAAAAAACGAATTGGGTTTGTTTCAAGCTTGATTGGAGGAGATGAACCACATGGTTTATTGGTCTTGGATGTCATCCGTTCGCTACAGGGATTGTTTGAGTTTTTTGTTGTGAGCGTGGGGAGTAAGCCACCATCAAGTGATTTCTTTCATGCAACAAATGGAAACGTTTTTCAAGTCGGCTATGATGATAACGCAGCCCGGAATCTGTTGAAGTCGCTAGAATTGGATTGTCTTGTTTATGCTGAAGCAATGAATGAAGCAATAGTCTATTTCTTGGGGTATCAACGTTTCGCAAAGGTTCAGATTCTTGTTATGGGCAGCCCTGTATCCAGCGGAATACCAACATTTGATTACTTCATCTCTGGAGACCTACTTGAACATGTGAGTGTCGCTACTTGTTGAAATCGTCTCCAAAAAGTGTTACTATTTCGTCATCTGATATTAGATACTGACTATTAATACTGCTCGGCTCCAACAGCCCTTTAGAACACAACTTGTAAATGACCACTATTCAGAGCAAGCAGTGCTCTTTGATGGCCAAGCAATATCATTTCCCAATGTCCAGTTTCATCCGCGTCAAGACTCGGCTTTGGCCGCAGGAGATGCACTATCTAACATTACATCACTTGATCAAATGAATGTTCTGAAATCCCAAAACGCAAACATATATCTTTGTTTCCAAAGCATATTCAAAGTGCAACCTTCATTTGATCACGTTTTGATCGATATCCTGCAAGCAGACCACAATGGGCGCGTGGTTCTTCAAGCAAGTAGATACTCGATTCAGACCTCCAGGTTGCAAATGCGATTGAAAACTGTGTTGAAACAGAGATTTTGTGGAGATCATCTCATTGAATGTTCTGCAATGGCGGATGCATATTCCCGCATCCACTTCATATCTCGTGTTCGCTCCGACCAAGTAATTGAGCTCATGCAACTGAGTGACGTAGTGCTACACCCCTTTCCTTTTGGCGGAAGCAAGACTGCATCTGATGCCATAAAGGCAGGTGTAAGTAAAAACCAAAAAGAGAGATAATGACTTTTTTCGTTGGTTTTGTTTTACATTGTGTATTCATTATCTTTCTCTTTCTTTCCTTCCAGGTTCCTCTCGTTACTTTTCCGCAGAGACACTTGCGAGGACGAATGGCTGCAGTGTTTTTCAAACATATGGCTTTGCATGAAGTTGACCCAGATATTGCGACTTGCTGTGTCGCAGATAGTGTTTCTGACTATGTTTCAAAGGCAATAAGATTAGCATCAGATCCTAACTACCGAACACGGGTCCGTTACGGAATCAAAGAACGAAGCCATAGGATCTTCAACGAAAAGTCCGTATCATTTGAATGGGGAAAGTTCCTGACGAGGGCATTGGGTGTCAAGATCAGTGATGATGAACTATATCTAACAATTGGATATGTACCAGAGGATAGACATCACCAGTCCTATATAAGCAAGGTGGTAGAGTATGAGCAGTCACGGTGGGAGAAAAGTGCCATGCTTGCAAGCATTCTGGGCCCTAATTGATGATCAGATTTATATTTATTCGAGCTAAAGTATGTTTTGAAGTTATTTAAATGCAAGGAATAAGTGAAAAAAATTGTTTGCTCACACGCACAATGCCTTCAACATCTCGCGGCTCTCTTTGACGTAATCAATGGGACTGATACTAGAGAGAGATGTTTTGACCCTTTGCTCATCCCCGACTGTCTCCTGCTTAACTTTGCACTTGAAGATCATTTCTTTGTATTGTGCACTGAGGAAAGTAGAGTCATAGAGATCTCTGTCGGTACTCTCTTCGCAGCATTTTTTCCATAACTCGTCTGCAGTCACGCCATTGAATAGAGACTCAGCCTGTTCATTGAACACGGAAACCCAAGTAGTTGATGTATCATCAGCCACGGTTCCAGAAAAGATGAAGCGTCGAACGCAATTCGGATACGTCTGCTGGCATTTATCACAGTGGTAATTTCCATCAGAGGTTTGAGTTGCTTTGAACATGTTTCTGCAAGGTTCTCCAGAGTTTGCACAGGCAGTGTACCAAGCTCCATCGTCTCCTTGTTTCTCCCTCTTGAGGAAGGTAATGGTGGCTTTGAAACTCAACCAATCTGGCTTTTCGTTGTATCCCAACTGCTCTTGCTTGATGGATGCCACTGTCTTGCGTTGATCAAATGGATCAGGTCCTCTGTTACCACCACCCGCAGAAGAAAGACTGCGAGTCTGATTCTTGTTCCCATTCACAGCCCACCATGACTTTAACTGTTGCGTCTGTGGGATCTGAGGTTCCACACTAAAACCATTGGAGCTCAAAGACCTGCCGCCGTAGTCACCCACTCTAGCTTGTTTGAATGCAACAACGGGACAGTTTTGAAAGCGCGTTTGTGCATTCGTAGCTGTGTCCCCCCATACAGTCAACTTGATATCTGCGCCAGAATCATCCTCCAACAAGAGTTCGCACTTCAACAACTCTTTTCCGGTTCTCTTGCTGACAATGGTACCAACCTCTCCCACATGCTTCACCACCGCCAAGATATCCACGTTAGTATTAGGCTCCACATTCTCCACATTGGCAATCTTGACAAAATCATAAACTGGCTGAATGTCCCCCGAATCGTTCTCCAAATGAATCTCTGAATTCTGGTCAAACGTAATCTCAAACTGAGATTTGCACTTGTTGTACTGCATATTCGCCACCTTGAGCCTTCCTCCCGAAAAGGTATACACGCGATCCTCCTCCAAAAGAGGATGAAACTTGTCCACCGCCTCCTTAAAAAAGGTGCACTTGACATCAGTGCCACTCGTATCAAGGAGGGTAACACTGAAGAGACTTCCCTCGCCCTTGGCGTTGGACCAGGTTCGGATATCGGATTTGTCAGTCACCTTGGCACGAATCACCCATCGGTTGGAATACATGTTGAGGCCAGAGATGGGAGTGATGGGTTGTCCAGAAGCAGAGGTGCGAACAATGGGTGATGCGGAGTTAGCTTGACCGGCGTTGCTGTTGGAGTTGAAGCGATTTCCTCCACCATAGGGATTCGACGCTCGAGGAGAAGAATTGGTGTTGCCATATCCTCCACCTCCTGCATTGCTGGCCTGAACATTTCCATACATTGGTTCCGCCTTGGGAGGATTCGCCGAGCCCGACTGCGGAGCAGCCACACCCGCCTTTGAAATATCCACCGCCGCCCCAATGCGATTTCCCGGGTTGGGGCCCGCCTCCTCAACACCCAAGAGGATACAGATTTTCTGCCCACTTCCCATTTGATTGACAATAAACTCACGAACGCGGAGGACGGCATTTTGGGCTATGACTCCGGAGTGGACGAGGGAGTTGAGTTGGGTGGCGCACATTCCGCTGCAGAAAAATTGGCCGTCGGAGAGGACCACCTGTTTGGAATAGTACAAAACGCAATAATTACAAGTCAGTTAACACAGCCAGTGAACAAAAAGATTGCCTGGGAGCTGCAATGAAGGCATGTAGCAAAAACTCAAATCGCTCAATGATGATCATTATTAGCACGAACCTTCCAACGTTCATCGCTACCAGACTTTTGTTCAATCTTTTTCAAATGCAGCACTTGCACTGTAGGAGCGAATGAAGCGTTGTCGATGGACCCACTCATGTGGTACAGGGTTTGGATTGCGTTGGGTGTGAGAGACATGATTATGTGTCGTTTCGGTGCGGTGTGTAGGTAGTAAGTTTGTCTTGTTATTTGTGTTGAAATTTAATTTCCTTGAAATCATGACGTGAGGAGAGAGATAGGTGGGAATGACATCATTTGACGTTAGATCATAATTAAAATTTGACGTTAGATCATAATTAAAACGATTGTGCGAATGGGAAAATGTGTGCACTGCTAAAATGATTCCACGAGTGGAGAGAGACACCCCACCTCCTTTGCACCACTGCAAGTTCACATTGCAAACATTTCGCCACGCCGGGAGACCGACTGAACACAGACAACGGCAATCGACTAGTGAATTGCTGCTCACCTGAAGCTTTACACTGCTTCTGACTCGGTAAATTTTCGGCTGCCGGTGGAGGATCAACGGGGTCTTCTATCAAAGAACGTTTCGTAGTAGTCCCATTTGGATTTCAATCTCAGATTTGTGAATGTTTGTGGGCGTTGGTTGGATTCGGATCTGCCTCTCTTCTCGCAAAAAATGAGCTAAAAACAAAAAATGACATTTAAAACTGATTAATATACAAACAAGGTATATCCAAAGCCTTTCAAATTGGATCTGGTACTTCCTACAGTTCTAATGCCAAGGTACCTTTTGTGATCTTTTGTGTTGAAAGTCAGTTTCAAGATTTTGGCGCGCCGACTTTCGTGCCGCGCTGTTTCGCGCAATTGTTTCATAATTTGGAAGTCCTTGATTGTTGGGACTTTGACTCTTCAAGCGGGCTGGCCTGGAGCAAAGAATCTTGTGCAACAAAGGGTGACATCTTCAGATATTATCATCTAATAGCTCAGTCTCTCTGAGATCAATAGGTGCAACAACACCAACACTTCAACTACAATGCATAATCATTCAAATTCAATTGTAACATTTGCACTACTCACACTCATACAGATATTCATACATAACATAACTGCTCTTTCTCAGCATATTAATATTATCAGACGGCCAGTGCCCGTGCCCCATGCACAATGCACGCAATGATATTGTGCCCATATCCATGGCAATGTGATGTATCTGTGAAGCAAAACTGTTGCAGCCAGAGATGTCGGGCGAGTGTATGTTTTGAAAACAGGTGAGATTTGCTACGTGAGTTTGCATGTTGCATGGCTATGGCTACAGCTACTATAGGAGGAGGAGGAGTCCCCTTCTGATTTTATGGGTGCTGTTCAACACAACACACTAACTCTTAATCTCAAATTAAATTATTAGATGCAGCAGAGCTCCAAGCTTCCTTCTGTATTATCATAAACATAGAACACAACACAATCATTATCATTGCCATCTGCCACTGTCATTCCAATCCCAAGTACATCGACAACTATTCTCCACGGGTGTACTGGGAATGGATCACAAACAATCTCTGTCTCTGTTACCAACCAAATATAAGAGCTGATATATTGCTGAAATATGCAGTGGGATTTATTATGAGAAGAATGGACAGAGCAATTTCTTAATATCAATCCATCAATGGTGACATAAATAGTGTTCGCAACATAGCTATCATCATTGTTGGTCATAAAATTACATCAAAATCAATGGCGACCACATATTTTAGTGAGTGATGGCCCATGTACAGTATCACATTTGCGTCTATGTAATTACCAGCAATTGGTATGCAAACAAGCCACCACAAATGATCACAAGGTCAAAAATGTGAGGACCAGAATCAAATCATTTACTCATTGGAACAATGATATCATCAAACTCAGACAAGAATTACAGAGAAACGTGGCTGCTGGTGAGGTAGCAAAATTGAAAAAGACAGAAAATGGGAAAGGAAAAGCTACTGTTCTGATCAAAGACATAGATGTCTCAATCAGAACAATTGGTGTGTCATAATTTCATTTCATACTTCATTATTGGAAATAGAGCTGGAAAATCAGGGTTACACACCGATTATGACCTTGTTCCTTTTATAATTGGTGAAAATGAAAATACATTATACATTACAATGAAGGAATGCTTTGTTACTGTTGTTGGAAAGATGTTTATTGCAAGCATCTCAAAGAAGACACTAGAGGACGGTGTTGTTATGGGCAAATTTAGTCAGAGTTTTGCACCAATAGTTGATAACATCATCTGGGCTATCTTGCAAGTTTCTATTGGTAAAACCCACATCATCATAAAGCCAAATATTATATTTGGAACCAAACGCCACTTTTTGAAGGTCACAATAGTTTGCAATTTTCCTCTCATTATTTGTTGCATGCTTAATATAAAATATTTTTATTGCC
>JALLAR010000407.1:954-17169 GCA_036939335.1 Conticribra guillardii
TTATGATGTGACTGGTGACTGACTCATGACTAGTCTGGAATCCAGGCACATTTCACGGTCTGTCCATCGATTACACACATCCGTCACCCAGAAAGTTAATATACGTATTAGATTTCATAGTGTATTATGTGCCAAAATATTGATAATTAACGTATTAGGTAAAATATGGCATTACGTATCTAATACGCTTTCACCAACAAACAGGGGGTAGTTTCCAATCCGTCCCCTTGCCCTCTCTCACCACGCAAAAACAACAAAACTCTAGAGGCTTTCTTATAAATATCCGGAACTTTCGTGGAAATTAAGATTCCTTGTAGAACTTAGGGGTGGAACGTTTTGTAAGTTCCAGATGATAAAAATCCGCGATATGAAACTCCTACAACATCGTAATAACGAAATTAGTTTGAGTCTCATTGACCTTCGTCCCCCCCTCGCTCCGCCGCTGGCCGCTGAACCTATCTCTAGGTACCATGTCTGCGATAATATCTTACATGCACAACTCTTCCTACACAATCAGCAAGTAAGCTAAAGCCGTCACCGAGAAAAATAATAAGAATAGAAAGCATGGCGAAGAACCCATTATATATTATATCAGAGGCATGCCGTCGGTGCTGCATCGTTGTAAGGAGTTGTGCCAGTTCTTGGTACCGATGCTGCGATTGTTTCAACCGGATTGCGAATGGTTAGTAACTGAGCAATGCAGCCACTCCTGCCCCTGGATGTTTATACCTTTTGGTCGTCATTAATGAATGTGTGCTGCTTCGCTGGATAATGGCATGATTTTCTAACTCCATATTTTATCGCGCTGCTGTTTACTACTCCTACAGGTCTGAGATCTTTCACTCATGGTCCAAGCTTTTGGAACCGTGAACGCCGAAACGATTATGAGAGTTGGTGAAGAGATGGAAAGGAATGATAATATTATGCCCGAGAGTGACTAGAATTCTGTGATGGATTATTACACGATAGCGGTGCACTTGCCATTGGGGGTGCATGAAGCACGACGTGATTGGTTTTGCCTTCATTTTTGTCCAACAAATCTCAGCTGTTTGCTGTTTGATACTGTCAATTTTACGTCCATGCCTCGTTTGAAAATTGATCGGTTTTGAAATTATCTTTGCGGCAGCGCCATAAACACTGATTCACTCATTTGGATTTGACGATGGCGTTAACAATGCAGAACGATTTGTGCGTTTGTGCGGGGGGCGCTGCTCACCAAGAAAACTCAACAAAAAATTCGTGGGATAGCAATCGTTTGATTGTGCTGCGGAATTATGATTTATTGAGGATGAAGTTGTCAAAAAATAAGCAATTTATTTAGGGGGGTTCCACCGGGTCCGTGGTTATCCCACTTCCCATGCAACCCAATCAGAGGAGAATTTGCGACAATGTTAAAGCTTTCTTGATATTCGGGTTCAGGTGTTCAAAATCAGAAGTGTTCAGCTGCTTTTGTGTGAACAACCAATATTTTTCTGGGATGGAAATTATGATTATTCGGACAACTATTTGGTTTTGAATGCAATAAATCTGTTCCATTCTTGGTGTCAACAGGATAAAATCCAGATTGAGTCTAATTTAGGGGGCAATAAATAGAGTTTCAAAAAGATATACTGTTGAATATATGCCAAAAAGCGCGTAGCATTCTTTTCTGGATGAATAAAAATTGTTAGATTGCTTGTATATTTCACTATTTACATTTTTAACATTTCTAAAGAAAGGCATTCTAAACTTAACTATCCAATAAACTTTTCAACTTTGAGAAACCCCACTGTTAGACCGAACATCAGAAAAATTGGCACTCCCTCCTCTAGTAGATTGAACGTTAAAATTAGACAGAAGTGGCTTTCGTTCCCTCTTCGAAGAGATGCCCCGCCTTGACTTATGACCACCAAGGACAAAATATGGAATGTAAAAAGCACCACTTACTACAAGAAAAGGTATCAAGATAAAGATCATAGTTTCCGACACGAAGTCGCCTCTTGCAAAAGGAGAGGTTCCAATTGGCTCATCCATAATGCCACCAGGGGTCTCTGAGATATCATCGTGCACCCCGCAGTTTTCGAGTGATCCAGAAGCAAGGAATGTCCGATTTGCAATTCCATTGTTGATGATTTTTTCCTGCCATTTGGACATGATATATTCATTTGATGCTATTCGAGTTTCCCCAAACCCAATATTATGCCACATAGGCTGAGATTCCCAATTGCAGTTGATGTAGCACCACATGGATATGTCGTACTTATTGATCAAATCAATAACTTTCCCATACCAGCGATCCCAGATGTCAGTGTTGTCATGTGGATTGTTGGCAAGAAAAAATTTCGCATCGGTACTGGCCTGTTTCAATTCAATTCCCCCGAATGGAGTGGACTCTGCGATAACAGTTGGCTTATGGTGTTTTTTCGCAAAATTCAAAACATTCTCGATATCTGAAACCTTTCCGCCCCAATAGGGAGACCATGGATAAACCTGCTGAAAAATGGACACTCCAACCCAATCGACAAAGTCATCACCGGGGTAAAACCTCTCCAACGATAATCCCTTTCCTCCCATTGGTGCTCCCCATGAATGCCAAACAAACAACACTCTGCGTTTAGCTTCATCGCTCAAACTGTTTCGACAATCTGTAACAATTTTCCGAAATGCAAGGACATACATTGCTGGATCATCGCTGTATTTCTATTAGCACAAAAGTGAAGTGAATTGTTAATTTTTTTTATCCAAAAAGTGAGGGTACAAATAAGCGACATGGAAAAATCAACACTTACGAACTGCGGATTGTCAAACTCGTACCCTAATCGTAGCAGTATTTTAGACGCTCGAGATCGTTCAAGATAAGAAATGAGGAGTTGAATTTGATGATCCATTTGCCCGGTAAAAATTGAGTAACAGCCTTGAGTTCCATTCAACCAAAGACCAATCTGGAGACCTACATCTGCACGGGAATGCTCTGTATTTTTAGCTGCGGTGATCGGCGGGAAAAGATCCAACACTCCATCCGCATACTCCACTCCCGATCCGTAATCGGTTGGCTCCCACAACCCTTTTAAAGAAGCTAGATCCGTATAAACCATATATGTCGATGGGACAAAGCTGGATACTCCTGACAGTGGGGCGTCATGACTCGTAACACTGCTTTCTGTTGAGTTTCTATTCTTCCCGTTCAAATAATGATGCAGACTATAGTT
The DNA here is from genome assembly GCA_036939335.1 of Conticribra guillardii. Lineage (NCBI taxonomy): Eukaryota > Bacillariophyta > Thalassiosirophyceae > Thalassiosirales > Thalassiosiraceae > Conticribra > Conticribra guillardii. The sequence continues at coordinate 4,143 of JALLAR010000407.1, forward strand.
GTATTGCGATGTCACATATTCATTGATGGAAAATAAATCTTGACCAATGGTGAGGTATGTTGTATTTGTGGGAGGGCGGCATGACGATCGGTCGTTGCTACCACTCATCGTCGTGACTTTGCTTCCCCCACCCATTTTGGTGGATGTGCCCGCGTGGTGTGACAAGTAATAGGAATACTGTTTGAATGCAGTCGCAATGGCGAGATCGTGCCTACAGTTGCCTAGTATTCATCGTTCGCGTTGCAGGCGGGCGGGTGTCGACAGGGTGCATCAAAATAATATGCACAACATTCAACAACATTCACATCTCTATCGTATTGTAGTAGGTACTAGTATCATCTTCTATCCCAACATCAACATTTTTTCGATGACGATGACGATGATGAATGATGAATGATGAATGAAGAGATTGAAGCGCTCCATCCACACGAGCCCAGTATTAATAATACATGCGTAAAATAATAATACCGATCGGTTAATAAGAAGTACTAATAAGTGCGATAGTATGGTAGTAGTAGTATGTACTCTAGTATGGTACATCGGGGGCGGCAGGAAAAGAAAAAACTTTTCCTCACGACGGTAATACTAAAGTATCCGTCTGTTCTCTCTCTCTCTTTCCAGATATATTATAGAGAGAACAACAATGAGAGAGTAAGGGCAAAACCCACGTAGGATGTAATATTAATAGTACATACACAAAATAATACCATAGATCTACATAGTTGTAACTTTTGATAGTCATACATCATCGATCAGGAACCTGTCAGGAACTACATAAAAAAAAAAATATTACGATATGATGTAGTACGATAGATAGTACTACCTTGTATGTAGTACGCATAGATTCGGATCTTGCTTGACAAGATCTGTCATAAATTTTCTTTTTCGAGCCGTCGCCATGACGACCTCTTCATCAGCATGGCGCTCCCCTCTATCAATTCTAATGGGGGCACGTCGCAACGATGACGCCGATCTAGAGTTACGAGACGACAATTTCCACCCGCATTCGCCACCCACCGCTGCCGAAAGTGGCAGAGCTCAAAAATCTGGCCTGGCGTCGTATTTGCCGTTTGGGTATTTCGGCGCGACTGCTTCGCCTGCGAACGATGCCAATGGACTGCAAAGTGGTGGAGCCACTCAAGGAAATCGAATATCCAGTAACGGTTCTCCTGCAGCTCCTCCGCGTGGAGCATTCCCGCCTCCTTTGCCGGAGTCGTCTGGGCGGAACGATAGTGCTGGCGACAATTTTCTAGATGGGAGGGTTGAACACCACGACCCATTGCAAATGTACCACCAGTCTGTTCAAGCCGAGCCGGATCATGAAAATGATAGTTCGAATCAACCGAATGAACATGATAGACCTATTTATACTGAACAGAGATCGAATGGATACATGGCTTGGCCAGAGCAAAAGGCAATCATTGGGACAACTTTCAATTTCACAAATAGCGTGATTGGAGCGGGAGCTATGGGACTTGGCGGGGCATTCGCTGCCAGTGGGGGTGGAATTTCCGTCCTTTGCCTACTTGGATTTGCATACTTGACCAAGCAATCTCTTGATCTTATTGTTGATCTGAGTAGTTGCCCCGATGTCATGCGAAAAGCTCGTGCTAATGTGCGTGTGTATGTTGATCGAAATGATGAGGAAGAGGAGGTGGAAATTCAATTTTCTGAAGATGAGTCTAAGGAAAGTTTAACAAGAGAACTATTAACGCCCAAAATTGATTTGTCACCTCCGAAAGAAGGCCAGAGGGATGATGTCGCAGCAGATGTGAATGGTGCAGAAAAAGAACCTGACTCCTTAGAAAAGAGGTTGAGATCCCTGCTACACGAGGAAGATGCAGGTGAGGAATGGAAACAAATTAAGGAAACTGTCGACTTAGATCAAGCATCAAAAGGAGAAAGAAAAGATCCATCGCCGCTTATGGCGCCAGATGCACAATTAGAGATAACTGACACAAATCCTAACCTTGATCACCCGCTGGCGCCATCACACAGTGCAACTGATGGAACACGACGATATGATTCCTTGATTAGTACACAACATCCTCTCTTCTTGCCATTGGATATCAATGGTGATATTCCTACAAGCAAAACAATGCCGGCAGTCCAAAATAATGATGGCGACGATCATGATGGTGATAATCAGCAATCCATTGACATGACCATGCCATGCACCTATGAGGAATTAGGGCATGCTGCATTTGGATCGATCGGTCGATTATCAGTCCTACTATCAAAGGCGCTGTACTCTTTTGGATGTCTCATTGCATATATCATTGTAGTTCGAGATAATTTTGGACCGGCTATACGACGATTAACGAGCGGATCTCCTTCTTTGAACTTTGTAGATTATGACAATTTTGACGCAATATTTTTTCAATGGGAAAGTAATAATGAAGTTGACTGTGATGGTTTGGGCGATGGGACAATGATAGATACAGATCGATGTCAGCACAACGTTACAGTTGGAGAAAGCAATGGGTCCAATTGGATGCAAGATGATAGTTTTTTGGCATTTTGGGTTAGCGCCCTCGTCATCCTACCATTATCCTGTCCAAGAACTATGGAGCCATTGGCCAAATTCTCTTTCGTCTCCATCCTTTCCATTTTATTTTTGGTACTGGCTATTGTTTATTTATACTTCACGTGTATAGATCCAGCTGGTGGCGAAACCGAAGAGGTGTCATTTTATGATAACTGGATCAAAATTCGGTCTTTTACTGGGTTCTTTGAATCGCTGGGAACATTTGTATTCACCTTTATATGCCAGCATACTGTCAACCTCGCATATGAGTCACTCCCATCGCCGATACGAAATCCTAAAGTTTGGAGAAGAGTCTCAACAAACTCAATAGCATTGGCGTTGGAAACTTCTTTGTCCATTGGTGTATTTGCTTACCTTACGTTTGGTTCCAACACACCTGCTGACGTACTACTAGGATATCCATCAGATCTCGTCCTTGCGAACATTGCGCGCCTGCTATTGTGCTTGACAATGGTGTTTACTTTCCCTCTCCCGTTCCTAACATGTCGCGAAATGATCACTATGATAATGGTAGACTGTCACAGTTTCTACTATGCACGTGATAGGTCAAACTGGACCAACAGTGTTAGCAGTTGTTTTTCGTGGTTTCTTGTCCTACGAAGGAAGATTTGGACTCGGTTGTATGCAGTGCGGCAGGAGCAGGTACATGTGCAGGGTCAAATGGAGACGGGTGCTGAAAGACCAGGAGAAGACATCGTTGAGATGCAACAACCTGCTTCTGTTCGGAGACGCTATTTCGGAAAGTGGAATTGGAATTTAATGGGTAAAAACGCAGAGAATCGTCCTGATGAAGGCTGGTGGGATGAAATCAATCAAGATGGTAGACAACTAACACAGCCACTTTTGAATGAAGAGCGAATCGTGCAAAACATCGGTGGTGAGCATGGCAGAGAAGTTTTTCCGTCTCCTTTATCCAGCCCTTCTTCTTCTGAGTCGGATGATACATCATCTTCAAATGCTTCAGATCAAGAAACAAACTTTTCCTATAACCTTGTCCCTCCCCCAAGCTGGATACTTCGTCCTGGAAATGGTCGGCAACTTGAACTAGAATGGCACGCAGCCCTCACCTTCACAATCTGGTTTATCGTGACCATATTTGCTATCAAAGCACCTTCCTTAGGTGATGTTTTGGACTTTGTGGGGGCGTGTACTGGAACTCTGTTGGCCTTCATCCTGCCAGCACTTTTTTCGTTCAAATTAAAGGGATACAGTCGCATGTCGGCTGCAATATTGGGAATCGGTGGGTTTGTGGGTTTTGTTGGAACTGTCTTCTCCTTCGTCAAATTTGTTGAAGATGTGTCTTCTGGGTGAAAGAAAGTAGTTGTTATGAAATAATTGTGTAGTTAGGCGATTGTTTTTTTGTGTGAAAAGTAGGTAAAGAATAAATCTTCACAACTCGCATTACATCATTTTCTTGTGTAAAAGGAAATATTTTCTAATAAGTCAGCGATGATCTTTATCTCTCCTCTCTATGTAGGTGTGACAATCTCTTTGGCACGAGGCACGCACGAATTAGTAAGTGTCACCATTCGATTGCTCAATCGATGAGAACCCTAAAATCAACTCCATGAGCGAGAAGTCGCCATAAAAAACATTCATTATTTTTTCCTTTCATTTCGATACTCAAGAGCAACAATTCACAATAGAAAAACTACATTTGCCCGCAATAAGGCGCAATAAACCATACAGCCAATGTTTCCCCAACTTCTAATCTTCCCTTTGCCGCATATCGTCATCGTCACAGCTGCAGCTCTTGCTTGGCTCTTTTCATTTCCCTACCGAGGATGGCACAAGGAGACGCATGATCTCATGCTCAAACTCTCAGAGCAAGATATAGATTATCCACGCGATAGCTACGATGACTGCACCACTACTGGCGACTTGAGGAGAAGTATTGCAAAGCTTCCCGAAGTAGTTCAAAAATATATGACAGAAGCATTGTTTCTTCAACTGCATAACAAGGGCACGATTGACTATGATGATGGTCGTAGGGTTCCCATCGCTCGATCTCTGCGGATTGAACAAGAGGGAACCTTTCTGCTCAATAAGAAGTGGATACCCTTCAATGCCACCCAGGAGTTTTCAGCATGCCCTAGACATCCTGGATTTGTTTGGGATGCAGTTATGAAAACCAAGTTCATGCCCGTATATGTTCGAGATGCTTACATTGAGGGTGTTGGAATAATGAAAGCACAGTTACCAGGAGGTATTCCTGTAGTTAACATGATGGATACACTTGATTTGAATATGGGGGAATTAATGCGATGGCTTGCTGAAGCTGCTTTATTCCCGCTAGCATTGGTGCCCACGATCAAACACAAAAGTGAAAATGACGAGGACCCAACTGTGTTGAAATGGGTCTCGCCTGAGGAAGGATGCGATGATTGCGCTGCAGTGGAGATCAAGCATCACAATACAGTGGCAAAGGTCTATTTTCATTTTGATCCTACTACGCATATGATAACCAAAATTCATGCGAAGCGCCCTCGGGCTGTGGGTGATAAAACTGAAATGACCCATTGGGAAGGATACTTGTTTGATTATGAAATTCATGGAGGTCTGGTTGTGCCAACAAGGATGGAGGCAGGATGGCGACTAAAAGATGACGAACCTGTGGAGCTTTATTTTCGCGGGAAGAATTCCAGTTTTATTTACCTCATGAATAATGGGGAGAGGCACGCCATCCAAACTGCACATGCTCACACGGAGTGATCTACCTAGCACACATTAGAAGAAAGGTAGTCGAGAGTGATGGCGTGTTCCAGTGTGAAGTTGTGTGGCGTTTTATTATTATTGTTGACTTTATCACTCCACATTTCGAATAAGTCATAGCTTTATTGAGGAAAATAAGAACTATTCGAATGAAGTGTAATATTTTGCATGTATATACATGACAAAGATAGATGAATTATTTTAGAACCCCTAGAATGGGCAGTGCGATTAAATCACCCCAAAAAGATTTGACTCGAAAAATAACATAGCATAGAAGTGTAAATCAAATACTCAATATAATCTCTCTGTATTCTGAAATAATTGCAATGAGGTCCTCATCTCCTGGACGAGTTTCCTTTTCTTTGATTTCAGCTGCAAACTTTTCGAGCTCGCTTGCCAACATCTCTTTTTGGTACTTAGTATAATCTGGGACATACCATCCATCATCTTTACGTTTCTTTTCTTCTGCTGCAATTGTCTCGTGAATGTGTTTGTACCACATGCATTCCAAATCTCTATTCTTGTCGCGTTTGTCATCGTCAAAGCCGTACAACACAGGGAATCCTTCTTCAGCGACAATTTGAGCAATTTGATTCACAAGACCTATACCTCTAGTTTTGTCAAACCAATCTTCGTAGGGCAAATATAATGCCACGTGATATGGCTCCATATCTCTCCACTCCATGATAAAACTCTTCCACTCTCCAAATAGCACACCATTACTATTATCACTACCATCTGTTGCGTTACGCGCAGGAGGTCCTACATACTGATCTCGAAAGGCAGCCCAATTCTCCCTCGACACTTGCCCCTTTGCACCATGGTATTTCTCATCCTTATATTGGTAAAATGCGGGAAACGCCGTCAAAGGATTGCGCAGTGCCACAAAGACTGGCTTTCCAAAACTGTCGGATTGTTTCGATGGATGAGGATTTTTGCATGGTACGATCGGATGTTGCATTTCACATGTGACTCCCATATTTGCAAAAGTGGTGTCAAGAGCCATAGATGAATGACACCGCTTCAAGCTTTTGCTGGATCGGTAATAATTCTTGGCCGAACTGTCAATACCCGTTAATGCAGAGATGAAGCCTGCGTAGGCTACGCCATTGTTTCCTGGAAGAGATGTTGGGTAGGCGGGTAGCCATAATGGTTCAATTTTATCGTTTGGGTCTTTGGTTGGGAGCTTGGATCTAAATTCATTTTCTTTACAGTAACCCCATTCGTGTTTGTGCATCCCAACAGATCGAGTTGATGATAAAATGAGGGCAGTTGATGCGATCAATACTGTTATCATCGCTAATAATTTTCCAATTGTGATTCGTTGTTTGTGCTCTGTGAAAAGTTGACGAGGAGCACCGACGATCTTATTTGCATGCGAGATCGCAGAATTGCCCAGCGTTTGCACCAATTGCGGGAGGTTTTGCCAGCCCCCCTTTGGCCAGTAGGACTTCTGGATAGAGCGAGGATCATCGTCTAACTCATCCACATGCGGCGCATCTGCGTCAATCGGTTCAAAAGATATCAACCTTTGGCGCGTCCCATCAATCCGTGATTCTGCAACGTCCACAGAATCCTCAAAAACATGTTCTGGGGAGTTCGAATTTTCCGGACTTGATGAATGGTTTCTTTGTCGAATCATATTGGGCTCGTTGTTCGTTTGTACATCGGTCCATGAATAATATTACTCTATTATGTTGCATCGTAGTATCTCTGGTACCATACTACTCCCTTGACTGTTGGGATGATAAATAATAATAATAATATGTATGAGGCCGGATAATAATTTGAGAAGGATGATGTCTGCGAGTGTTTCTCTACCTAAGTAATTATTTAGTGGTCTACCTAACAATAGAACACGTACCTAGCTAGAGTACAGAGTACAGTACTCTAGAGAGAAGTTCTACTAGGGCGTGTGTCTCTAAACTCTAAACTCTAAACCTCTCTAAACTAAGGCACAATTAATTATGTAGGTACCTATGTATGTAGTAAACATACGTGGTTTGTAGATGCGTTTATTACAAAATATCTTATTTTTCTCATTCCTCCATCCTGGCTCCTGGCTGCCGGCCGCGAGCCAAGACAAAAGTCCATTCATAAGTTACATGTGTTAGCAGCTGTGTTCCGAGATCCCCATCGATCACACGGCGGGTTTCATCGTCCTCGTGTTTCTTCCTCAACCATGCCGTGATTGAGATGAGTCTCAGATGGCATTACGCGAGAGACACCCAGTGAATCCCCGCCACCGCCCACCGCTCACCGCTTGATTCTCGCAAAAAAATATTCTCTTCCCCGGCATATGGTATTACTATTGTCATTTGCGGCAATGAAATAATAAGTTAGAAGCGCCGTATTCCATTTCGCATTACGTTTCAATATTAATTCTTTGGGGGAAAATGGAGGATAGTCCAACAACTTCAAGCGAACTAGTCGATGCCCTCAACCAGGGCATTATCAAATCTATTCAAACCTCTGGTGATTTTCTGCCCTCCTCTGCGATCCAGACTTCTTCCCCTGCTCAGTGCCAGTGGACCGAATACGCCATAGTCGACCTCCAAGATGACAATGGCCTGGCAATATGTTCTCCTGTCGTGGAAGACCTACGACAATTCTTCCCGCCATTGGACGGAAGCGAGCCTGGTTCCGATGGACGACCTATGTTATACGCGGCTTGTTTAGGCCTTCTCCTTTCAAAACGAGATACTACTGCCATTGTGGGGAGTGAATCGTGTGGAAAAAGTTCGCCATGTTCTACTTTTCTCTCTGTGGCAAAATTTTTATTGGACGATTTAGAAGTTGACACAAATGAACCAACTCGGACGAACGGAGCGTGTCGGCGCCCTCCGTTGCATCTTGCTGCACGATCTTGCCATCCTTCTGGAGTGGCTGTACTTCTTTCTCATGGGGCAGATGTCAATCTTCCAGATGATGAGGGATGGACTGCTCTCATGGCATGCTGTATGCCAGATATTCCACCTTCAGAAGAGGGCGGCCCAATGATTGAAGAACGGGTAGAAACTGTCAAAGTTTTGTTGAAAGGTCCTGATAGTGAAAGCGGTGCTCTTAACGTCAATGCCAGAAACTATTGTGGATACACTGCCTTGCATTATGCATGTGAAGGATTGAACTCTTCTTTGATTCAATGCCTGCTAGAGGTTGGAGAGGCCGATGCAACTTTGCGCACTGTTTGGGGGCAAAGTTGTGTTGGGATTGTCAGAAGCCAATGTGACGTGAATGAGAAGAAAGCAGCAAAGTGTGAAGCAATTATTCTCTCTCATTTGGAGAAGACTGGCAAAATTAATGAGATTCGGCATTTTTTGGAAGAAGAGAAAAAGGCTCTTGACTTGGTGAACCTCGTGAATGATGTGCTCATTCCTGCTTCTCGTAGACCAGAAGAGTCCGGTGTAGAAACGGAGTCAACATCTGACATAGGACTGAGTGCGCAGGACAAACGCATCATTATCGCTCTCATGAAACATTTGAATCTAGATCCATCGGTGCTGTTCCAAAAGGCTTCGTTTGGAAAATTTCCGCACCAGATCGAAAATTTGTATGAAGTGATACACCGTCGCATCATTAAAGTAATGCCTAAAGCCTTCTTGCGGGTTTATTGCAATTCCAATCCTTCCAATGAGGAACGGGAAGTCGTTACTTGTACAAACTACAGTTCGCGCATGGCCGCTGAAAATTCAGTGGATGGTGTGCGTCACATTGAGCCCTCCATCTTAATGAGTGATTCGTTTTGTCTTCATCGAGAAAGAGGCCATGTTGCTCGACAGGTTGAATTGCTGACAGATTTGATTGTTGGTCCACTGCAGCGCACAATTGCATTTGGGATCCCAAGCAATGGTGTAGCAAAGAAAATCGTAGAACATGCCCCGCGCATTGTGGAAATGGGCGCAGGTACAGGGTTTTGGAGTTATGTGTTATCATCAATGGGTGCCAATGTTGTTGCATATGATGCTTATCCTCCCGCCTCATTGGATGAGGAAATATTGGAAGAAAAGGATGAGCTCTCGGCTAACAATGCCTATGTGGGGAACCGTTCCTATTTTTCAGTTCAAAAGGGTGATGCCTCTTCTGTTTTTGATGGCAGTGTTCCTGAAATGGAGAGTCGTGCATTATTGATGGTTTGGCCAAACAATCCAGATGCTGATGACAACAAACATGTCGTCGAAAATGAATCAAACCTGCCACAAATTTGGGACGTAGAATGCCTGCAAAAGTATCACGAGTTGGGTGGTTGTGCAGTCATCTATGTTGGAGAGCGAGAGAAAAAGATTCAACAAATGTCAAATGCCACCAATTCTGACTGTGGATTTTGCGCAAGTCGAAAATTTCAGGTATTTTTGCAGGAAAACTTTGATATGGTGGCAGAACTGGAATGTCCCAGATGGTGGATGAAAGAAGACGATGTTACAGTGTGGAAGCGCAAATGATTGACTCAATGTGATGTCGATAGACCTAATATTATCTCAGTTGTCTGTGCTCCGCTTTTGGGATATTATTATTCACCCTTAGAAAAACGTATTGCTCATCATTGGTTTCTTTTTAATAGACATCACTAACAAGTCGCAACACTAGAGTATGTTGTGCAACATCAACATGTAAAATTGTATCAATTCAGCTCGTTGTTCCACTGATAACGATTATTTATTGGATAAATCCAGTTAGTTAAACCTCTGTTGAAATGGCATATTGTAGTTTGTATGGTACTACCCTATCTAGATACTACTACAATAATTTTTGGTTTGCTTTGCCCGGCGTCGTCGATCTTGCTGGGTGCTGGATCGGACGTCGGTGTCCGTCCCCACCTGTCCCCACTCGCCACCCATCACCCATCAGGAAGAGATACTGCAATCGGCGCAGTCACAATCTGCAAGCTGCCTCCATCCAGGAGAACATATCACTATCTAAGCATTACCACCGCTTTGAGGTCGCTACCGCGGACAACGCATATTTTTACATTGTTAGCAGGGATTGAACTTTGCGCCTGCCGTCCACACCTCAGTCGCCAAGTTGGTGATCGTCGCTCGTCGTCAAAACCTCACCCTACAATTGTTGGGGAACGGAGTTCATAGTTGATAGATCGAGATAGCTGGCACCATTATTGCATCCATGTCGAAATCTAATTACATAGTGGATTGCTGTGCAGATCATGTCCCCTCAAGTGTTATTTGGGGTGGTATTTTTCATGGTATAGACGTGATTCAAGGAGTACCGTTCTCACTAAGAAGCTGGGGAATGTACTCGGGGGGAATCTTTGCGTATCATGCGTTAATATGTCCAATGGAAGCTTTTCACGGCCGGCGATCATCGTTGCACAATGTTGCTAGTGGGGCTATATTCGGTTATATCGGTGTGTCTCGAGGATTTGTTGGAGTGCCATTCATCAATCCCTACATGTTGTATGGAAGTAGGTTGCCGCCTGGACTTGTTGGGGGTGCCATCTACGGTGCGATGGGCGGTGCTTTGGCGGCTTTAGGAGGCAAACCAGTGTAATACTTCTTGTTAGAATTTGGAATATTAGTTTCCATGAGAAAAATCGGCTCTGTGCCTATCGATCTCTCTGGAGATGATACAACATCTGAAAACAAATACCTTCGACTCAGTCTCAGTTATAAAAATCTTGAATATAGCATTTGAAAGGAGTGTTTGGAGATCTTCTAATCTCTGCCTGCTGAGTGAGCGAGATCATGATTCATTTGGATAATATGCAATATCTGTATATTGGCAAATTATACGAATCGGGTTTTAGGAGGTATTGTAAGTGTATTTTGTGGCTAAAAATGGAAATGCAAGATGGATATGTAGATTTGTCATCGCTGTATGCATTGACAGGTTTGGATGCAAATGCCTAGAAAGAATTGCCTCCAACTTGCGAATCATGCATACAAATTAATAATAATATACAAGCTTCAAACATATCTGAGATTCCGTCAATCTGTTAGCAATATTTTGTTGCGTCCGAAGTATTTAATCTGATCTACAGTTCTTACTACTAAATTGGTCAATCAAAAAGTGTCCAGTTCGTAATACAAAATAACTTTGAATAGTAACCTCTTGCAATGAGTCTGATCTAAAGAATGCATCTTGAACTAAAGGTGGAGTCCGACCAACTATACCACCCATATTTGCTTATACCACGCCGCCCATCATTCGACTAGCTGAAAAAATTATACCACTTTCATTCATTTTTACAGTTCATTTTTGCTAGTTACTATTACCTAGAAGCAACATAACATACGCATTAACATCACTATAGTGTTGTCTTATCACTGCAAAGACTTGTTAAATCATTGTACACATCTAGTGTAATTTATATTCTCCAACATCAATAAACCAATTCATGACTTTTCACCTTGCACGAGGTGATGGATATATTAAGAGTTGTGTGGTGGACACAGCACTTCTACTTTCTAAAAATGATATTTGAATAATTTTGATTTTGTAAAATTTTATTAGCAGTTTCACACATTGACTGGTATCACAGTTTTATAAAATAATCTGACCTCAAAGTTAGAAAAAAATAAGCTGATTATTTTGTTGTAATACCACCCTGGCAGTTTGACTAGCTGAAAAAATTATACCAGGGGGTGGTATAGTTGGTTGTACTCCACTGTACAGTTGGGTTCATCGGTTTTTGATTTCCTGTAGGATTTCCACGATTTACGTAGAGTACATACATTTTGAAGGTTAACCCTTTTTTTGTGCAATCGCTCCGAGACCGTGCTGAAATCTTTTCAAACAGCCAAAACCCACTGTTACGACCCAGACCCAAAAGGTTTTTTCCCTTCCTTGTCGCCCCTAGAACCGATTTAGCAACTTAGGCCTGGGTGGGAAAATGAAGAATAATGGTCTATTGCTGATTTCCAAGGCATGGCTGAAATTGAGCTCAGAACAATCACAATACCAAGACCGCTGGGTGTCCGACGAAACATGGACAAGGGTGATGGTCAGGTGCTACCCTGATTTGGTTGATGCCACCAATATTGATTGCGGAAAGTTTAATCGTGCCATGATGTAACCTATGGGAATGTTTATGATCATTTTGATTCTTCAAATAATGTTTGAATATTTAGCAAAAAGTTCAAGGCTGGCTGTCCCTACAGCAACAAACGCCGCCAAGTCAGATGGTATTATCGTACTATTGAAGGTCCACCTCCTGATAATCCAATTGCTGCACCAATAGATGGTTTTGCCAAAAGCGAATGCAAACCATTGCAACTGAAATATAAAAATACAACAACCAACCATTGCAACTGAAATATATTCATTAATGTCTCGATTGTCTTGATCTTGATAGAAACTTGATACCAACAATACTTCTATCACCGGTAGCATTGTAGTCTCTAGATACCAACAATACTTCCATTGCTGGTGCTGAGGCTTGTGTAGTCACTGAAAAGGTGTTGCAAATAATGCATTTCTATAATACACAATGAAAATAGCAACATAACAGGATAACGGCTAAGAGCCCTCAGGAGGGCACAATTGTACATACAGTACGCGGTAAGTAAATACTCTAGAGCGGCTAGAGACAGTCATATTTTTTTTCTCAAATACGTCATCGCAGGCAAAAGATATTTGCATTGTCGCGCACTACATACAGTCACAAAAGTACATACATAGTATTTGAAAACACGAATATTTAAGACTGTTGCCCCGCACCCGCAAGCAGGCGGCAAGACGTTCGCCTGTCAAAACGGACGAAAAATGAGCGTCGCTGAGCAACTATGCAAATTTTAAGATATGGATATCAACTTA
>JALLAR010000408.1:0-16191 GCA_036939335.1 Conticribra guillardii
AAAATAATTGGTCGGGCGGCAGCAGTGAATATTTTTGGATGATATTGTACTACTACAAAAGTAGCATGAGTACAGTATGACATTGGACATAGTGTTTCAACTGGAGACGAGAACAAAAAAAAGTGGCGCACAAAACAAAAAATGATACGTACAATGTACTGTAATAATGGAAAAAAATTCTGGCGCGTGCACTAACAAAACAACAACAGAGGAATGCTTTGCCAAAAACAAGGATTTTTAAAGAAGATGTAACCAAGGAATTCAATACAACTCTACACAAAAATAATAATCCCGCTGCCATAAAAATAATAATTCCTTCCCCACCATTGCAACTCTAAAGATGGCTGGTAAAAGAAAATGCTCCCACAACAATCCCATCACAACCAATGAAGATGACACAGCACCCAACACTACTGAGGCTAGTACGATGGAGGAAACAGAAACGGAGACAGGGTTGACAGAAAAAGATAACAATATCATGCAAATGAGGGAAGAGCTCGCAAGATGGAGATTCCTGTGTGAGTCCATGCATGAACAACTACGCAATAAACGTATCGTGCCATGTGGTAAGGGAAAGAACACATTGAAATTATCAGACATGGTAACAACAAAACCACAAAACCTTGTAAATTACGCATGCATCTCCAAGCTTATCACAATCAATTTCTTTAGGAGCAATAAATTCATGGACAACGGGTGGGAACAATGGAGCACAGTTGACAAAACATTGTGTAGCCGGGTATGCAGTGCCATTGCGTACTCAGAACAAATCAAAACCGAGGAAGACAAAAGACGATATTGGTCGGAAGACTTGGTACCAATGGTGAACAAAAAAATGTCTTGCCTCAAGGGTAACATGACACAAAAGTTTAAAAAGGTATACATGGGTAAGCGGAATATTTTGCAGAACATCTTCTATGTCACTAAGTAATTGCACTAACTTCATGGCCATCACTTCAACAGAACAATGCAGGGACGAAAAACAGCCAACAGTGATAGAAGATGGAACAGTTCATTATGCAATCAGATCAAAGTGGCACACATTACCAGAGGCAAACAGAAAATTGGCTTTCCACCAAGCATACGCATCAGAACTGATGGGTGCTGCAAGGGTGTTAACAGGATAACAGGTAAACGGCCACCGGAGGCCGAAAGTTTTTGTCCATTTTTTTTGCAGTGCTACTCCCTAGCGATCGGCTGAACTAACATTATAATATTTTTGTATATTCGAGTAGCCCTTTTCAAGGGCTAGACAGTCATATAATTCTTTTCTCAAATACGTCATCAGGCAAAAGATATTTGCATTCGCGCACAGCCATAAAAGTAGTATTTTAAATCAGGAACAATCAAGCACTATGGTACCATCAGTATGTTCAATCTGAAAGAGGAACTGATGATATCGTACAAGGATCACAAGAAGAAGAAGGAGAACACACGGGTGACAACACATCAAACTGCCCACAAGCTCTATGGACTGGGATGAAGGAAGGTTCAAAACACAAATATCTTGGGTCTGGGTGGAGTCAAGAAGGAATTGATTTCTACAAAGATATGAAAATAAAATACAATGGTGTCACCATTAACCAAAAGAAACGTGGGATTGTTCTTTGGAAGAGGTGGTTTGCTAAGAAGGGGGGGGGGGGCATGACTTGGACATAAGGACGGAACGCAAGAAGGCTAACACAATGGTGGCGCCATTGGTAGAGTGGACTAATAACTCTGATGATGAGTGTGATGAATTTCAGATGGGGGCATTATACGAGGGGGGCAGTTATCAGATGGCAAAAATTTAGTTCGCATGGATAGGAAAAATATTACTAGGTATAACTAATACATTCCAGACTTTTTTGCCACATTAACAAACAATTAATCCATTAAAATACCCATGCCATTATGCGTATCATTACAAATAATACTATTTGTTTTTCCGGTAACCACGAAATATAACATCATGTTAATAGAGGATTTGAAATATTGTTGCTGAAAGGAATTTTATAGTTCCTAGTGCTGGTTCTCAGCACGTATTGAAACGTATCGATACGGTGTTTAAAAATGAAGTACTAATGAAATAAAAAACAAACCTCGCTGGCAACTAGTGTACTTGTCATGGGTATTAAATACCAGCATGTATGGTATTAAAATATTAATCTCGAGTACAATACTAATACCGTGACGGAGTGGGCTCTAACAACTGTATCGAAAAGCATTGTGGACAAAGAAGGAAAAGAAGAGTTTTGGTAAACTGACTTAGTCCCAATGGTCAATAAGAAAATGTCATTCTTGAAAGGAAACGTAACTCAGAAATTGAAAAAAGTGTATTTCTGTAAGCCCGGCCGATCCATTACACTCTTACTGACATGTTTCATTGTTATTAACTATTAATCCTTCACTCTCCATCCTCATCCAGAACATTGCCAACAAAACATACATCCAACTGTTCTAAATAGTGATGAAATCATGTGGCGGCCCAATTTTAAGTGGGTGAAGTCAGGGAAGGAAGTAAAATACATCGTGTTTGTTGAAAAAAATGTATCTGTCATGGTGGGGCAAAGAAAATTAAACGCATTTTACAAAGAAGTATCCCACAAAGATCTTGTCCGACAAGATAGACCCATCAGACAAGGCGTTTGAAATGTTGGTTGTCAAGAATAATCAGAAGTTGTGGTACAAGCAGTACTGTGAATCTCAAAAAAATGAAGACAGGAACTACTTGGAAATTGCTCAAGAAATGTCTGAACATGAAGGTGATACAAATGAGACAACTAAAAAAACACAACCAGAATGGACCAGTCAAAAAGCAGGAACCAAAAACAAGTATCTTAGCATGGGGTGGAGTGAGGCCGAGATGACTTATTACAACAAAATGGTTGAGAAATTTACAACTAATCACAAAAGCCAAACACAAAGGAAGATGGTGAATCTTCATTGGAGGAAGCATTTTCCAAAACATAGAGAACGTGTTCTGAGTTTATTGTCACCAAAAAAACAAAAAGAGATGATGTTGGGTAAGGGATTGGATGAGGAACCAGCAAAGCCAGTGCCGGTATCGTTCATATTGGGCGGCTGTAACATTTACACGGCATAACAAAAATAATTGTCCCACCCGTGGATTTTGGTATGCAATTAATACAATATTATTGTATGATGTATCAGTTCCTACAAGGCAACCAGACTTGTTTTGTTCCTGTTGTAAAAAAAACACCAGACCAGTGGAAATCCATACTTGCGGAACATAAAAATTGTATATGAATTCCTGCTTTGCGACCTGTTTGTTTGTTCGTCCATCGTTAAAGACCACTGCATGGGTGGATTTTTGTTGTATCACATACTACTTCCTATGTATAACTCTGTGGCAAAAATAATATCTAGTTTGGCCCAGTGATGGCATCTTCACCGCACAGAACACCTAGACAGAACCATCATATAGTAAAAATGCTTGATAAAATAATCAATTTCAATTAAATGAATAAATTAAATCACAATTGAATTACAAGCACCATGATGGTTTAATTAATACAGTTTTAATTCATATTAACCAATGTATTAGTATTGCAATTGGATGTACAATGATGTGCTTTGATAATTTTATTGGTTTGGAATTGAAACAATGCATGGATGCATTGGATAATTATTGGCTGAATTTAAAATTTATTGTATTGAAGCCTCCACTCTGATATTAATGCATTGATAATGCAGTTTTTAATATTGTAATTCATATGATGATTGTTGTGTGTTTCATGATGTAGATTAATTTGTTGTGTGGCGTGGCATTACCGACCATATGAGTTGTGATGTGTTCTTAAAATTTGATTGTTGTGTCTGGATCTGATTGATTGTTTTGTGTATTATGAGTGTGATGCTGCCCTCCCCCTCAACCGCTGAATTGTGGGGGAATGACACACTTGTTAGAGGTAGGTTGTTGGGCATTTGTTTGAAGCAGGGAGGGGGTTGCTGGATCTGTGCTGGTGGGTGAAATCCAGGTGATCGCCTCCCCCATAGATTGGCCGGCCACCTGTTTCGATGGCACCATCACAACCATAAGAACCACTTCCACCACCCCACCCCAGACACATCAGTGTCACCACTGGCACTTGTAGGGAGGTCAGTGGTGCTTTAGGAGGCTTGTTGGGTTGTATGGTCATTTTTTGAGGTGCTGTGGGCGTCCAATTTATTCACCATCACTGCTTGCTTGATATGGCTTTTTGGGCCCAATCCCACAGCCTGTAGACATGGCCGGTGAAGCTGAAACAATATGGACCCCTTCTTTGTTGTGTTAAGAAGGGATCAGTAACATTTGCGGGTTGGAGGTTGTGGGCAAGGTGGTTGCAGAAGCAATGGCCATGAGGGGTCCAAAAATTGACAGGGGTGGCAGTTTTGCCATAGCCTATCTTTGAATGGCCGTAACTTGGTCGCAAAATTGAGTCCGGAGGCCCTACAAATGCTGGATAGTAGTAGCCAGGAAGTAGAGCTTTCTACTGATTCCAAGGTCGGGATATAATTTGTTATGTAACATTTTTAAAAAAAACTTTATGGTACAAATAAGGCCTGTACGGTGGATTATGGGCTTCGCCAAAGATGAAAGATATGAATGGACAGCACACTTGGATGATGAAGAAGTGGACGGACAGGAGTTGACACCGATATAAATGTTTTGATATAGTTATATAATATGCTTCTATTCCAATTATTAATTCAGGTGTTCTACATTTTATCTTCGATAATCCTCAATATGAAATTTTGATTCCATTATGAATTAATACTTGAGCCTTGAGCATGGGTATTTTAATTTTACTGTCCTACTTTCCTATTACTCATTAGTGAGGATCATATTATAAACCGTCTGCTATTGATCGCAAATATCGATGGAATGTACATTGGTTTATTATATCCATGTTTGGTGTTCAAAACAGATTGAACCCAATATGACATATGACTAATAATTGATTCTGGTCAGGCACGGTATTACATCCCGTCAGAACGTCATACAAATATCGATGTGTATCGATTACGCAATACTGAAATGTACAGTTTGATTACGTAATACTGAAATTTACAGTACGTGAAAGTTGCCAAGATCAAAGTACAACACCAATAAAGTTGTACTACAATACTATTGTACTGTAACATTGGGTTCAATTCTTTTTTTACAACTGCTAACTTCGTCCAAATATGACCACCGGTTTGGTGGCCAATTTCCTTTTCAGATGTAAGGAGACATCAAACTGGTTCATTGTTTTTTAGTCTACGTTTTTGTGCAGTTTTGTAAAAAAATCAACACTCTGACATAATTGTATGATGGTATAAGTTATATTGTTGGGGTGTAGGGAGCCTAGGCCTAGAGGCATTGCTATCCCATAGCATTTCTGTTTATTTTACTAGTTTGCTTCCAGATTGGTGTGATTGAAGGGAGGTATGTATAGGAATGTATGTCATGACCTTTTCCCCTTAGGGAGATGATTTCTGAATTATTACTACCTCTCTTTCAAAAATAATGCGGATGGATAACTAATTTTTAAAGTAAATAAAGTAAACGATATAATGGGACTGCCCCCTTTTCAGAATACTTCAGTAAGCCATGTTGCCAAAAAATCCGAGTAAGCATAAAGTAAGAGTAATCCAAAGTAAACCCAAAAATAAATTTACTTTTACTTTTTTTTGCTTAAATCAATTTTGCTTATTTCTATCTCTGTGCCTACAATACTCTCATGACATAATTATTATCTTATCAGCGAGAGATAATTATTCAATCTACAATAACAGAATTGTAGTAGATACTTCCAACAATTTAAATTTGGTTGTTGGCAGTGACGAAAAGATCAATTTGATAACTAGCAGCAGATGTAATCATCTATTGAAATGTTACTCTTAATAATTCCATCTGGAATTATTTAATTTTACTCGCGTTGTACTAAATGCCTAAATAATGTGTGAGTCAAACAGAAAAGTTAATTGACCAGAGGTTTCCTCTCAAAAAGGATCCGCACACTTCTGACAAAGCTGACAGAGGAGGATCCTTATTTGAATGTGCCATTATTTAATTTTCCCTGCATTGTACTAAATGTGTGAGTCAAAATAATATTAATTGACTAGATGTGTCCTCTCAAAAATGATCCGCAGACTTCTGACAATGCTGCCTGAGGAGGCTTGGGGATATCATTCCAACCATTCATATTCATCAATTCTTCAAAACCAGCAATCGACGAACGCCACAATGCTTCTCCCTTTAATGTGTGCCCTCGAGCCTCAGTTATTTGTACAACAGCAAAATCTCCGCGAGACAATCCCACCTTGGTTCTCAAATAATTTCCTTCGTTGACCACATTGTCTAAAAGTAGTGATTCCGTGATGAGTTGATTGTTTGTTAACATTCCCGAAGAAATAATGTGTGATACCATTGGCCTTACTTCCTCTTCTGTCCAAAACATTCCACCGCCTCCGACACTACTTCCTGGAAACGTCACACGCTTATTTTGGTCAGTTCTGCCAGACCACTGTCTATTTTCGGGAGTACTCCTCTTGGATTCACCTTCCACCAAAACCAGCCGAAACTTTCCAACTTCGACCTCATTATTTCTTCGTTGGACCTCATTCCGAAAAGTCTTGATGACCTCATTTAACCTTCTATTCTTTACCTCTAAAGGAACATCATCCTCCATGCTCCGATGAGCATGTGTCTTCTCCCTCATACTATACGCAAACATGAATGCTTGATCAAATTGAACCTTCTCCATAAGCGTCAGTGTTTCCACGTGCTCTTCTTCCGTCTCTCCACAAAATCCCGATATAAAATCACTTGAAATCGCCACATCCGGAATTAACGTTTTCACATCGTCAATCAACTCCAAATATGCCTCGCGAGTATACCCTCTTCTCATTCGTTGGAGTACAGAGGACGAACCGGATTGGGCGGGCATGTGCAAATGGTTGCAAATGTTGGGTCGCTCTGCCATTAGCGAGAGCAAGGGAGGAGGATAATCTTTGGGATGGGGCGAAGTGAAGCGCACACGTAATTCAGGGGATAGTAAGGAGACGGCATCGAGGAGATCTACAAAGCGATGGCCATCTCCATCGCGAAGACGGAACATGTTGCTGAATCCGGGATTAGATGTTTGGTAGGCTTGATTGCTCTCATCCTCCTCCGACTCGTCAGTACTAGCACCGCTCGCTGTTGCTATATTTCCATTCTGATCTTTTGTAACTCGCCTCGTTTTCCTCTTCTCGCCCGCATCGTGATATGAATTCACATTCTGCCCCAGCAAAATAACCTCCTTAATATCCTCTTCTTCTAACAACCGTCTCGTTTCTTCCACCACACTTTCCATATCCCGACTTCGTTCCCTCCCCCTCGTAAACGGAACGACGCAGTACGAACACATGTTATTGCACCCTCGCATGATGGAAACAAAGGCAGAAACATCCTCGGGGTTGGATCGAATGGGTGTGATGGAAGCGTAAGTTTCATCAAGGGATAGTTGGACATTGACTGCTCGTTCTGTGGGAAGGGTGGGCGTTACCTTCTTGCTGTAATTTTTGTTTCTTACTGCTGTTGGGTTGTCGTTGCCATGTGCCATTTCCATTTCAAACGATGGAACCACCGAAGGGGCACTGAGTACGGAAATCAAACGGGGCAAATCTCGGTAGGCATCGGGGCCGACTACCAAATCGGCGGTTCCGTCTTGGAACATGTCTTCTTTGAGACGTTCGGCCATGCATCCCAATACGCCAATGATGCGTTTCCTTTTCTTTTGCTGTTGCTGCTGTTGCTGCTGCTGCTGCTGCTGCTGCTGTTCCTGTTCCTGCAGTAATCGTAGCTGCTGTTTCTCAACCTCTTCCAAAGGAAACTTTCGATCATGAGAACGCAATGCCTTCAACCGATTCCACACCTTTTGCTCGGCATTGTCGCGAATCGCACACGTATTGGTGAGTAGAATATCTGCTTGGATTTCGTCATTTGTTTCAATAAATTTGAGTGGGATATTGTTGAGTGTTGTTGAAGCTGTGGTCGCAGATGACAATGAGGTTGATAGGGATGATTCATGATGATGGTTAAGTAAAATAGATCGAACAATATCCGTATCATTGACATTCATTTGACAGCCATAGGTTTTAATGTGAAATTTCATCGTGTGGAAGGGGTCATCCTCAATAGCATTGTCACTGTCTAGTATTTCTGATGGGATCATTTGATTGCGTAATCGATCATCAGGGCCATGGGTAGTACTACAAGACATGGCATCGGTTATCATTAAATCTTCTTCCAGTACAACTTCCTCGGTGTCATCGAATTCATCCCCCAATTCTGCAGCCATTGGTATTGTGTTGAATGAAGTATTGGGTGGCTGGGATGTATTTTTTTCAGCATTCGTGTTGGGGTTTGAATTAGTCTGAGAAATGTGAATTCCCGATGCAGACTTGGCAATGAAATGGGAGAGGGTGAGGCCATCGTCTTCGATCTTTGGCAAACGACTTTGAGAAGTATTGGATGGTTTGGTGGTTGCATCGGACGCGGATGACGAATGCTGGCGTCGGCTTAGATTGCGAGACATGTTGTCACCTAGCAGGAACGACGGAGATTGCCAAGTAATTGAATTGGTAGCAACGCATGGCGATCTTGGCACCGCAGGAAATGAGTCTATATGGAGTTGCGAGTGTTTGTTATTGTGTGGCGATGCAGACGATAGATATGGACGTGTCGAAGTAGACAACGGCGATAATGACCGAGCCGATGACGATGACATCGACGACAGGATGTCATGACAACCGCATGGATTGCAATTCAAACTAGTGGCGCGAAATTGACGACGCCATTGGCTGTATCGGTTTGAAAAGGATCTCATGGATGATTGGCGGGGTTGCATTTTGGTTCGCGTTTGCTTGATAGTATGATATTATAATTATTTGTTTGGTCTTTTGCATGTCTTCCGAAATAAAATTTCATAGCTATCAGTATCTACCTTTGTTGGTCACTAGTAAATATGCCAATATTAAAGAAAACAAATTAGTATTTTTGTAAATATGTTGCAAATTTGAGAGGTATTGATGATCTTTCATGATGTTGTTATCGTGGCGCTGAGTTTCGTGTTTTGTGTGGCTTTGAGAGTGTCCTCGAAAAATTAAACGAACGGAGCACGATGCACGAGAGGGCCAGATAGAATCGCCCAGCAACCAAGAGCACAGACACGATAATATAATATGATATAATATACATAACCAACTATACAGTGCCATGAAGTTAATCAATAATGTTGTATATCTGTGCTGCACAATAATTATTATCATGAAGGCAATCAATAATCTACATACCCTCCCTACAATCCGAAGCATATGTACAAATCACACTATATCGAAAAGGAATATTATTATTATTAAAAGTGATTGATTATTGCATCTTTTTCAATTAGGATTCAGACCTAGTACGCTTGATGAAATAAAAAAGTTTTTATTTTTGTGGATGGTTTCACTGACGGTTCAATCAAAGAACAAATTTATTCGTAAAGGTATTTAAATGCATGATGGATAATATTGATCCATTCTGGTTATATTTTTGTAATTCTTCAAGTGAATTATGTTTTCTCGCCACACTGTAATATTTATCCTACTCAGGAGGGTTTGGAAGCCCAAGCATCTCCCAAAGTCTCTTCTTCACTTCTTTATCATCAACATTATCAATCTCATCTCCCATGCCCCGAATGCCCTTTTTGCCCTCCTTCTCCTCCCCAGTAATAGTCTCCCTATTACTCTTCCACGTATTGGAAAATCCCCCTTCATGCCAAACCACCAAAGGATTCACTGCATATATTTTCTTGTTGTATTGTTGTGCTGCATGGTACCAACTCTTTTCAGGCGATAGAAAGTTATGATGTTGATGTATTCCTTGTTCGTTGCGAAATCCATGAACGATATCACCTTTGATTGTGTCGAGGAGGGAATTGAGACTGTGATTCGGGACTGCAAATCCATAGGTTCCATAGGAAAGAGACAATTCTCGATAAAGGGAGAGCTCATTATTCTGGTGGTTTGATTTTTGGGGGTACTTCCAACTATGCCCACCCAAGAAGGCAATAAAGGTATCCTTCGGCATACCCGTCCATAATTGAGAATGGCGTTGATTGGGAGTGCAAAACTCTGTTGTAGCCCGATCGAACAATCGGGCATCGTCTTCGAAAATGACCGTCGTCTCCAAATTTAGCTCCTTGGCTCGTTCCAAACAAAGTAACCAGGATAATGTGAGACCGTATCCCCGACGTTTTTCATACACGCCGGGACAGTGTTCTATCCGAGTAGCACTGGCAGCATCGCCACATGCCTCTTGCCATTTGGTTTTGAACTCATCGAGACGTCCTTCGTTATGTCTGTCCACTCCGGGAGTTCCTTGCATGGAGATGACAAATATTGTGGATGCATCGCCGATATCATCCTTGGCAATGTGTGACAATTCCACTGCAGACGATTGTGCAGGTTTTATCATAACATGATTTGGAGGTAGGTCATGATTGTTTTTGTATTTTGGCACATTTTGAAGAAGCAATTGATACGCTCGATCATATGTGATAGACATATCTCCCGTAGGAGGCACCTCGTCAGTTTCCTCCTCGCACAAATTAAGATTCAGTACATCTCCGCGATCGCACAATTTCCATCTATACTCTTGCACCGATTTGTATTTGTAATGATATACCACTGCCACATTCATTGGGAACTTCCTTTTTCCAGAAAGTTGTTTGCGTTTGGAAGAAAATTTGGAATGATCACTCCACAGCGTTCGAAGCTCCACCCACTCTCCGGACGTGTCGTGCCGATACTTGTTATCGTTCAATTCCACCCAGTGATGATTGTATGTAATATTTTTATAATCTTGGACGCGGATTATGGATTTGAAGGAATCGCCATGTTCGTCCGTGGCATGTTGAAATCGTTTCGTAATGGGTTCGTCGGGCTGGTAGGTTACATGGCCGGAGGTTCCAAAGACGAGCCAATGGATGGCCAATGATCCTCGTTGGCAATGCTGTTTCAATAGCGAGAGAATGGAATCGTGTTGGTAGAGGGCGATGAATTCATCGACGTCAATAATGGCAATCCATGTGTGATGATTGGAGAATCGTTTCATGCAGTCTCGATAGGCAGTGTATTGACGTGTATCGCTCGTATCCGGAAATGGAACGACGGTGGTTCCCTCCCGTATGCCCGGTGTATTTATATTTTGCTGTCGCCACGTGTCCGTTGTAAGAGTGGCGGAATTATCATACATGTAAATGTGACTGAATCCAAGGCCCAGATTGTACAAGACCCATTCTTCAAGGTATTTTTGTTCGTCTTTAACAATGGCACAAATGGCAGCTGTCTCCCCGATGGGTAGTGGTGACGGTGGTGGTATTTTTTCGGCGGTAGAAATCGCATTATTGATGTTGCTCGTTGCAGTTTGATGATGCAAACAGTCCACTGAAGAATTAAGTGTCGGGACGGAGGAGAGGATCACAATAAAATGGCAGAAATATAAGACGAGAAACGCAGTGGCGAAGAAGTGAATGGGATTCAGGTGTTTCCACCAAGCGTTCCTGCCCGTCGGCCTTTTAGACATTGTTGCCACATGTACTGTTACTGTTTACGATGACACGCTGCTGCATATTATTTGCATTTTGCGCAGTCATTATTATTTGGGGGCGGTGTTTTTTATTCTTGTGATGATGCGCTGCGCCGGCCGTTGGCCGTTGGATTAGGAAAAAAATAAACATACTAGTACTACTTTGTGCAGAATAGAGGGAGTGGTGACATCATGAGAACGGATGATCCGAAATCCGAACCCCAACATCAACACCACCCGTCCATTTTCGTGATCGATCAAGTCCTAAAACTATTATCTTTCACAACAACATCATCACAAGTAGCAAAATGTTCACAAGACAATGGGACAAAAGAGCGGACGATTTCAATCTCACAGCATCTGAAACAATAACACCAACAATGAGCATATCCCCCGAAAAGACCAAAGAAGACGCAGCCAGCAACGTATGCTGCCCACCATTCGACCCCTCGATCTACAAAGGCGACAACGGCACAGACTACAAACTACTCACATGGAAGGACAAACCCTTCGTCAAGGAAGGGACGTGGTGCCTTTACTACGCTCCTCTCAACTACGGCCGAGCAATGACTCGTGCCTGTCAAAAGATTGACGCAGCGGATGCCAATTTACCGGAAAAGGAAGCGATTGTTCTGAGTGATTGTGCATCACCGTGGTATTCGACCATGCTTGTCAGTTCGGCAAAAGACATAGTTGCGGGTGCGGAAATGGTGAAAGTGTCGGGTACATTTTTAGTCAAGGTGTTTGAGGGCGAGTATAAAATGATTGGAGAATGGATTAAGGAAGTGAAGCGGTTGGTGACTCTGTTGAAGGATGCGAAAACGATTGAGAGTGTGGATGTGGAAAAATTGAAATTTTATTTTTATTATACAACGTGTCCCAAGTGCATTAAAAAGTATGGGAAGAATTATGTTGTTTTGTTTGCCAAGCTTTCTGATGAGTAAATATAGGAGTATGATTGATTTTAATTGTTGTTCTTGGATTTATTCCGTGTGGCTTTCAGAGGGTGGTTGTAATTTAAAACAAATCGTGCGTTATCAATTATGTATTGAAGATTGAAGTACGAAGTACGAATTTGAAGCCACGTGAATATGATGTATAAGAAAAATATATTGTTTATCAACAATTAGTGCACAGTTAGTTAGGAGTACATTATATCTAGGCATAAACATTCAATAATTGTCTCGCATTATGTTCCTTCAAGCAATTATGGAGCACTAAAATAAACAAACTATTTCAACGACATAGAGACGACACGAACAATCTTTATTCTCGGAGAATCGAACGAATTTCATCCTTAAATGTCGTCTGCAACCCGTGGTCAAGTCTAGCTTCCAACTTGATAATTTTCTCGCGGAGTTTGCGATTTTCCTTTTCTGATTCAATATTACCTTTGAGGTGTGCGATTATGAAATTCAAAAGCTCCAGACTGAAACTGCAGGTTTCCTTAGTTGCATGTAATTTCGTGTACTCTTCTTTCAGCTGTGCGCTTTCCTTCGTGCGTGCTTCGAGTTCCGCGTGTACGAGTTTCAGGCGGAAAGCGCAGGTTTCCTTATTGGCATTCAATTTTGAATACTCATCTTTTAGCTCTGCACTTTCCTTCGTGAATGCTTCGAGCTTGGCGTCTATGAGTTTCTGGTCTTTGTCAATTTGCTTGCCCAACTCAAGTTCTTTGGAAGCGGCTCGCGCATATATCAAGCGTCCTTGTGGGTCGCTGCTTTCCGCGCGCTTTTGAAGCATTTCATCCTCGCGGAACCTGTGATTTTCCTTCTTCGTCTGCAGTTTCGAATGATCATCTTTTAGCTGTGCAATTTCTTTCTCGCATGCTTCAAGTTTGGCTTCTACAGGCTTCTTATCATCGTCTATTTTCTTTTCCACATCATTTGCAGATGCAAGATCTTGCTCGAGTTTATGGATTTTAATGGTAAACTCAGATTGGAGTTTGTCATACTTGCTTTGCAATTCTTCCTCTGTGATAGCATCTCGGATTTCTTTGCAGGTGCAGATTTTCTTCTAAAACAATGAAAAGAATGCAATTGTAAATAGCCAAAGAGATAATGCACGAGAAGTACAAAAATAACAAAATATCACATTCTCACCTCATCGCCTGAATCAATTGTATTTAAGATATTCGACTCGCGTGAAATTTCTTCCGCGGTGCTGGTTGAGTCGTGCGATACCTTGGGTGCATTGGTGATTTTCAATTTTTCGCTTTCAACGATGTTGGCAGAACAATTGCCTTCAGAATCCATTGATTTTTCGTCCTCGACGATTGCGAAATCATCGTGAGTTATCGACTCATAATCGTCAAAGTCCTGGATATGCACATGGGATTCAAAATGATTCCCAATTACATTGCTGACATTTTGGGATGCATCGCTTCCAATCGCATTCGTTAATACTTCTTTGATGGATTTCATTGTGTTGGTGTATGAGTTTCAGCTGTTTCTGATTGTGACAGGTCGAGGCTTTGCAGATTTTGCCGGGTTTGGAATTCTGTAGTGCTTACTTTGATTATGTTGTTGAAAAGATTTGGATTTGAGTGTGTTATTACGTGAGCTAATAATACCATGAATATTTCAGTTTCAGAAGCGTCTTCATGACTGCCTAAATAAACTTATTTACCTTTCGATAATGAACAGGTACAACAATAAAACGCAACACACAAATTAACAGCTACATAGGTATAAAAGCGTAAAAGAACGCTCACGGGACTCACGGCAACGGCAAACCGCCGGCACGACGGACGACAAACATGCATATGGTCGTAATTATTTTAACCCAACAATCGAAAAGAGCAAGACCAAAAGCACCCCAGTCTTCCACATGAATTGATCACCCAATCAAGCAGGCACTCATTCTTCGTCCCCCACCATCCATAAAGTAGTAGCAACATGCCGTCTGCATCCAACCGCTATCCCCTCGCCCTCGACGAATCCCTCCCCGAAATCGACCTCAACGAATCCATCAAAGAACGCAAGGCCTACGAAAACCTTGCCGACCTCTACACCATCATCACCGCCACCGAACATCTAGAACGGGCCTACGCCCAAGATGCCATCACCCAATCGGAATACACCACCGAATGCAACAAACTTTTGTCCCAATTTAAAATCGCCGAAAAGGCAGCGCTGGGCAACAACAAAAACAACAACATGACGACGGAAACGTTTATGAAAATTTATCAAATGGATTGCCCTCGCGCCGCTGATCGATTATTACGCATGGGTGTTCCCGAGCCGCTCAAAAACTCAGATGGGGGTGGACACCACAATGTTGCAATTAGCGTGGCCGAAACTGTGCAACATTTCATTACCGCGATGGACGCTGTCAAGTTAGAGCAACGCGCGGTGGATGAGCTACAACCTCTGCTGAGCGATTTGATGAATGCGTTGATTCAGCTTCCAGATACGCCAAATGATTTTGGACCGAATTATAAGGTGCAGACGTGGCTGGAGAAGTTGAATGCCATGAGGGCGGTGGATACGATTGATGAGGATGATGGGAGGCAGTTGTACTATGATTTAGATGTTGCGTATGCGGAGTTTACGAGGTATTTGAGGGCGAAGACTTAATGATTTCATGATGCCATGATGTTGTTACAGAAGTATCTGGTTGTGGGATATTCGAGTATATTTGTATCTTAGGTTATATGTATGTGAACTGATGTTTATATTTGAAGAAGAATAGTTGACAAATTGAGCCAATTTATTTTTTCTGTCATGGTTATTTGGGGGGTCGTATTTTTTATAATTTCAATATCAGAGCAAAAATGTTGACAACCTTGTTGTTCTCTCAATGTTATTGAATCATAATGTTTAGTTAGTCTAAGCTCATATTGACATATTTGAAACTCTCTCGGAATTCCTTCAACCTCACCAGTATTGGACACCTCTCTGTCTAGTATACGAGTGGCAGTGAGTATGCCTCTTAAAGCTGTATCAAAGCTTGATTGATTTCTTTGATCCAAGTTGAATCAGTAAGTAGAGTAATATATTCATATCTAGTAAAGTAGATACCTAATGTTTTTATGTTTTTGGCTTACAACATTTTAATATACTTTAGCTTAAGTGTAAATGGAGCCTAAAATATAATGTATTCATCAAAAAATGCTTTCTGCCAGAGAAGGGGTGTGCAAATAATCATGATCATGAGCAGGATACAAACCAAGTCCACTACGTAAAAACTTAATGACTACATGTGCCCCCCCTTGCATCTACACCCCTGTCCCTTGCCATGGGCATGATTATCTCTTCACTGGGATATCTCCACATGTGATAATTTGTAATGCTAATGCAATACTCGACTCTCTCTGTTAGTATGGTAAGAACTGGCAGCAACCTGTTGACTGTTGGACATCACATGCGCAATATAACTACCAAGGAAGTTGAACCCGAGTTCTGTGTGCACCATCGTGAATATGGCTTGGTGGCATAGTTTATGAGTATGCTTATGTTCAGCCCACGTTCATGATCATGAGGCATGGGGGCATGGACAGGGTTAGAAATAAGTAGACTTAGGTTAAGTACACTTATAAGTATAAGTATAAGTAACTTTTTTTTTGCTTACTTATGCTTACTTGTACTTAGGCTTACTTATGAAGTTCCTGA
>JALLAR010000409.1:0-16184 GCA_036939335.1 Conticribra guillardii
TTGTGATAGATTGTGATAGATTGTGATTTATCACAATCTATCACAATCTATCACATGGAGATTCTTGCGAGCTCCCCAAGAAATAAAAACTTCGAAGTAATACAAATCCAGAATCTTCCAGGCTTCTGGATTCTGGGATGGAGTCAGTGTCATTGTCAGTGTAGGTCATGTCCGTCTGTCAGTCCTCCGTCATAAAATCCAAATTTTATTGAATTATTATTTACTACTCATACTTCTGAATAATGATGAACGAAGATAGTAAGTATTGCACATCCAACTGAATCCAAGACCAGAACGAATCTCCCATTTTCAGTAAAAACTCTTTGGGATTGAATGAATCGTCTATCTTGTCCCTTGGAATTCATACTTCATTATTGTATGTGGTTCGTTACGTAAAATATACCATAAGGTACATTGATACTCCTCATTATTTCCTAGAGTAGTGAGAAAGAAGAGATCGTTTTAACTGAGAGTCGGACAAAGTCCCTTTTTACATCAATAAGTATTCAATCTTATTCCATTAATTCACATAATAATAAACATTGCCATCACCTTTGCACTCGGTAGTATTTTTAAAAATTCAATCCCATTAATCCGGAGTATGTATGATTTCTACACTACTCTCTAGATTAGAGAGTTGCGTGAGTTGAGTAAAAAATATGATGAATAAATAAAAGAGTGGAAAAACTCGAACTGAATTGCTAGAGTGGTTTCGATTGGGTCCGTAAAATAAATAACATATTACTGCTCTTGGTTCTATGCCCTCTCTAGCTGTCGACGACTTTAATAACTCATTGGGCCTCGATAGGCCTTGATGCTCTTGTCTCATTTCGAAGACACAAACGTACGTAGGCACATATCTCTAGGTGGATTGGAAGGAGACTTTTCTGATGCGATGCTCATTCCTAGTAGAATAGACGACATACCTATTATTTTAACGTGGGATTTAATACGAGTCGATTTATGTGTGGACCTTTCTAGAGATAGAGAGAGAGGAGTATGTACTACTATTAAAAACAAGGCTTTTGTGGTAGTATCGTATGTTTGTATGTTGTGTTCGAATTATTGGTGGTGGTGAGTGGTGAGTTAGTTGTGAGTTGTGAGAGCGCGCGTTGAGCTCGCTTCTTCATCGATCCTACCTACATCATAATATTATTATACAACATTGAATGTTCTGGAACTGGAACTTGGAACCGGTACTCTAGAGAGAGAGAGAGAGAGAGTAATTATTAATGATGCCAATAATTATTATTATCTGCCGGAGTTCCAGTCCCATTCGCAATATCACAGTGACAAAAAAGCGACATGAATTAGCATGAATTGCAGAAACTTCGACCTCGCTGGTTGGGATTGAAATCGAGCGCATTGGCTTTCAACATCGTCAAGATTCATTTCATAGAACCTTTCAAAAAAGCAAAGCTACGATTAGATCGTCCAACAGTTTTAGAGTTGTCTTGGAAGAGCTCACTTTTCAAAGATTGGAATACTCCAAAAGTGATTTCTCCTACCTCACAATTTTATTTCAGTCTTTGAAAAGCCACATCAATAACATCAAGAACCATCATGATGCATTCAATCGTCAAGGCATACATCATTATTACTCAGCTGTGGGTTGGATCGTCGGCGAATCTATTTCGCGGTGGAAGCGATGAAGGTTCCGACAATGGTATTGAGGAGTTTGCAGTGGCGTCGTCTAATATTTTTAAGGATACGAGAATCATTGGCGGTAATGAGGTGCGTCGTATCGTGCCACGCGGCTCTCTGTTCTTGAGTTTGGGGTCCAATCCCATTCATTTGTTTTTTATCTTTATTTCGTCGCATATTCGTTCATTCGCTCACACGATCCCATGCAATCTATTATCTCGTTGTCCTCTCTTCTATATCATTCAGGCTGTTGAAGACAGGTATTCCTACTCGGTCTCGCTTCAAGGCAGCAACGGTCATTTTTGCGGCGGCTCTCTCATCGCCAAGGACGTTGTCCTCACCGCCGCACATTGCATGGGAGGTTCTTACAACGTAGTCATTGGCCGACACGATTTCGGCGACAAGGATGGCGATGTCGTGAGCATGAAAAGGGAGATAATTCATCCAAATTATAATACCCAGACCGATGAGAATGATTTCGCATTGGTATTTCTGAGCAGGCCGACCACAGCGAATGTCAAGCTGGTCAAAGTGAATAAGAATAATGGATTTCCTAGTGCGGGTGCCACTGCCACTGTTACGGGATGGGGAGATACGGACCAAAAGGATGATAAACAGACCCTTCCCGACGCTTTGGAGGTTGTAAACGTGAAAGTCATTTCTAATACCGAATGTGCTAAAGCATCAGGAAAAGTGGGCAGTTATTCGGACAGTTATGAGGATTACATTTTTGATAACATGATGTGTACATTCACCGACGGTCAAGATGCCTGCCAGGGAGATTCCGGTGGACCACTTGTCATTCGGGGTAGCGATTCCATGGGAGCGGGGGATGTTCAAGTTGGAGTCGTCAGTTGGGGAATCGGATGTGCTACCAATGTTTTTCCCGGGGTTTACAGTCGAGTATCGACCGCTTATAGCTGGATCAATAAAAATGTCTGTGACCAAAGTGCTGTGCCTCCTGATCATTTGTGTCCCAAGCCGACCAGACGGCCTACGAGGCGACCAACTCCCAATCCAACAAAACAACCTACCAGAAATCCTACCGCGGAACCGACTCCATCGCCAACAAATGACCCAACAACATCTCCTACTCAGGATCCAACTGGTTCTCCAACGTCGCAACCATCAGATTATCCTTCTGCGTCTCCGTCATCCCAGCCTTCTTCGGTTCCTTCCCTATCATCACAACCCAGCAGTTCTCCATCAGAAAGCCCTTCTATCTCTCTAAATCCAACGAATTTTCCAACTTCCTCTCCATCAAGTTCAATGGAACCCACACAATTTCCCAGTGCAAGCCCCTCAATCTCAACAGCCCCAACATCCCAACCAAGTTCTGCTCCTTCCACATCTCCTCAACCATCATCATCGCCCTCATCCTCTCCCTCTGATATTCCCTCAAAATCACCATCGGCGAGTCCAACCAACACACCAACACAGTCAAATTCGCCAACCACGAGTCCTGCACCAACCAAAGACAGACGATCCATTCCAGGAAATGGATTGTTGATTCCTGTTTCGGCAATAAATGCAGAGGATGCGAATGGTGGAGTTTGCAACTATTCTGCTGGTGCCATCATTACCAGCATTGTTTCCGCTTGGGTATTCCTCATGCTTTAGACTAATGAACTTGAAAATGAAAAATATCGGTGTTTTGGAAAGAGAGTGATAATGAGTCATGTACATTAAGAGAGGATTATCTTAAATTTCCTTTGCCGAAGCATAAAATCTTGTCAACATTGACCAAGTCAAAGAGATACACATGCATGCATTGTTCATCCATCGATTGTTTAGAATGTTGTTGTGGTGCTGTTGAAAATAATAGATCGCTATCATGACGAAAAGTGAACTAAGATTTTAAAATTTTGTTATTGATATATTTATACATGTTCCTTATAATGAATAGTCTTTTACGGCGTTTGTAAACTCAGCAACAACACTTTTTGTGTTTGGGGCATGTGATGTATTTTTTAATTTTATTCCATTCAAATGGTTCTATTGCTATTTTTGACAATTGACTCGTTGAGTTTGTTTACAATACACAAGATACAAATGCAGATCTTGTTTGGTATGTTAAAAATTAACCAAATAAATGTCCATTAATTGTATCTGCTAACCTATCTGCAGAGAATGCAGCATATTCAATTTATGCATTCATAACTATTTGCATTCACAGTGATCGATTGGTCTCCCCTTTGGGCAAATGAACAAGCAAACAACAAAAAATAACTTTTAACGGTGAAGATAAATTCCTAGGAGTATGATATTACAAAGAATTATTATTTTCATATAATACTATCTCTTAGTTCAAATCGTCAAATGTTTTTAAAGATAGTAGTCATGCCCGCACCAAAATTAATAAAAATAATTTATCTTCGAACCTATCATTCAGATCGTTGTAAATATTGTACAATACAACGTACAATACAACGTACAATACAACCAGATACAACCCACCACATACAGCACAAAACGCATTTTTTTGTCCTTTTTGTTGCAATCCTAAAATCCACAACTACGACGACCACCCTGCCTGCCAAGCCGACTACATCACCACTAAAAATTAACAGCAACAATGACGAATTTTCCACCAATGCCGCTACTCCCGATTACCTCGCCTGAAACAATTGAAGCATGCAAATCCCTTCCCCTTCGACCCTCTGATATTTTCATTTGCTCGTATCCCAAATCTGGAACGACATGGACTCAACACATTGTCTTGAGTTTGATTTTGGCTGATCGGCGGTGTCGACTAAACAAAGAAAGATGTTCAGACAGCAAGGATAAAGATGTGGATGACGATGTAATCAGCTACGAGCACGTATCAGACTTTGCCCCCTTTTATGAAATTGATGCTCATTGGGACTTGTCCAACTCGAACAATTGCCTCGCTGAGACTGTACAAAAAAATCATCACCGGTTGAACCAAAGGGTGTTCAACACTCATCTTCGTTGGGATATGCTCCCAAAGGAACAAGAACAGACACATGAAGATAAGCGAGAACGACAATCGAATCAGCTGCGTCTACGGCCGGAATGTGGAAAATTCATTTACGTGACACGAAATCTCCTTGATGTCTGTGCTTCCTTTTATCATCACCTTTCTAACCAAAAAGAGGGAACATACACAGAAAGTTATGATACATTCGCCCGGGATTGGATGGCGGGAAAAGTTGCATTTGGTTCCCCTGTTCACCATTTGCTATCATTTGCGGAGGGCTTTGGTGACAATTTCTACAGGAACTGTTTGCAGGACAGCACCGGCAACACCAAGGATCAACCTCTTCTACTTTTATCATATCAAGACATGAAAGTCAATCTGCGCCAGCAGGTGTTGCGCATTATCAACTTCCTTGATCTGCGCAATATCTCCATGGATA
This sequence comes from Conticribra guillardii, assembly GCA_036939335.1. Classification (NCBI taxonomy): domain Eukaryota; phylum Bacillariophyta; class Thalassiosirophyceae; order Thalassiosirales; family Thalassiosiraceae; genus Conticribra; species Conticribra guillardii. The sequence continues at coordinate 5,025 of JALLAR010000409.1, forward strand.
TGTTGGACAATGAAATATTGCCAACATTTGAATTCCAATCCATGAAGGAAAACATACACAAATTTCAGCCAAAAAGCGTCACGTGGTTGAATAATTTTCAATTTTTAAGAAAAGGTGTGGTGGGTGATGGAAAGAATTTAATGACAATTGAAGATGAGAAGACTAATGGAGAGAAAAAAATCGTTAAGGATGAAACTGCATTATTGGTGGAATATAATAATTGGGTTGACAGGGAAGAATACAGAACAAAAGTGGAGGATTCCTTGAATGGGAACGATGGTTATTTGCGAGACGTTTTTCTTGGTGTTACTGATGTATCTTGAATGGACATCACTGTTCTTGTAGTTAGCTGTGTGATCGGTACTAGTTGGTATTAGTGTAATTAGGAGATAAATATTAATTTGAAAACCAGATGAGAAAGAACCTCAACATATTTTTCCATAAATCATTTTATTTTTTGATTTGTAGTTGTATATAGGAAATGGAAAGGGTTTAACTATGCATTAATATGTACACCCGAGACTTAAGTGCATGGATGAATTGATCAATATGATGTGGACAGTCTTGAGCATTCTTTTGAGAGAAATATTAGAACCTTCAGTAAGAGCATATTATGTCTAGAATTGTCTCAACTTCTAGTTTTTTGTAATGATGCAACATTACTAAAAACACGAAGCTTCCTATATGATTATCAAGAAACTTTCGGTTTTTGTATTTTATGCCGTTTATCATTATGCATGAAAAGAAATAATGGCATGCACGACCTCTATATACGAATGAAAAGTCAAGCCAATCGTTTTGTCATTCATAACATTTTCCGTTTTTCTAAGAAGAAAAAAGTAGCGTCCTCGTTTGCTTATTTACCATCAGTTTTATCACCAACTGTCTTTTGGCAGATATCTTAAGGCCAACCACACCCCCAATAAATGTTTCATCCCCGTTGAAATAATTCTTTGACCAAGAGAATTGTAGTGTCATCGTGTAACAACAATAGCCGTTACCAACTACTAGTCAATCATATTTGCCATGGTCATTTCTCATTTCAATTCATCTATTGTCATGGCAATTATGCATTAAGCACCAGCCTATGTGTCTGAAACTTTGCCCTTACCACATCACGAACATCCCCTGCACCATGAAGTGTCCGAAGAAAACGCTCAAGCTTGAGCAGTTCTGTGTCATGAGGATCATCAAACCATGACTCGATGGGAATTCCATTATCGACTTGATATCCAAATGCATGGGGACTGTTGTCGACTAAGACAGCTTTGCTCAAGTCCCGTCCAATGACTGTGAGATCTTTGAGAAAATTGCCTTCTACTGGGAGGCAGGAATCGCGAAACATTCTGTGACGAATATATTTCCCTTCTGTTATTGCAATATTTGTATAAAAAGAAGGCGTGGAAAAGATGAGAGAGTTGAGTGAGGCAATGCAGCAAATGCGGTGAATAATAATGGTTTAGGAATCATGGCGTTTCCTTGAGCACAACATTACACGGCAAAAGTCTCACCTGGATCAATTTTATCAAGCAACTTGTCCGCATAGACCTGCTGACTCGCTGTGAAAATAACCACTTCAAACTTTTTGTGCACAGCCTCCAAAAACTGCCTCAAATATGGACGACACCTAACATGGACCTGATATTCCATCCCATTGAACTCCACGGGAAATACCATATCCGCATCAGCAACTGGTTCAATGGTGCAGTGCACAAGAGTTTCATCAAGATCCAAAACGAGGCAAATTGGTGGAATGGGAGGGTTGGCATTGAGATCGAGTGGTGGAAGAGATTTAGGTCGATTTTCCCAGCCTGGGGGTGTGGCGTATTTGTAGGGGGGTAGGCATTTGATGAAGAGGTAGGGATTGAACTCTTCTTCGTCGTCATCATATTCTGTTTCGTCTTGGGAGTTGTTGTTGTTGTTGTTGGCAGTGGCAGTAGCAGTAGCAGTTCCAGTAGCAGTAGCTTGTTTGTTGTCCTGAGACTCATAATATTCTGGAGTAGTATCATAACTGCTATGACCATTACTTTTCTGTGCATAGCAATCCACCATGGCTACATCCCCATCGGCGTCAACATTCCCATCCCCACTCGATTCGGTAATGGACATGCCCGGAATATCATCATAGGTTTCCTCGGATGCATTTTTATTAATCGTTCGAAGCCCTGCTGATTTGTTGGCCTTTTCTTCGTCCTCTTTCACTTCTTGCGCCGCTTGACGTAACGCATCGCGAATGGCATTGGATACGGCGACCGATTTGGATTCCGAGTCGTCCGAGTAGGAAGGTTGAATTCCCGCTACATCTGCCAGTTCTTCTTGAGGTTCCTCCATATTCTTAGATGTCGTGAGATAGGTGGAAGAAGCAGACTGAATGGAAGCTGGTCTGACATCATTGCTCTCCGCTGCAGTGTCCGCATCCGCAGTTGTGGCCCCATGAGTTGCCCCGTGCAAAAAGCTCAGGACTGGCGAAAATATCGCATCCACCTTTCGCCCGACCCACGAAGAAGACGAATGATTTGAGGGGCTCTCTCCATCGCTGGCATCGCCACACCCGACATCCTCTCGCTGCTCTGCCGCCAAAACCTCTGATAATTCCGACTCCTGCGACAATGATGGCCCGAACTCATCCGGAATTGACAAATCCTGAGTATTATTGTTATGAAGGCTAAGGTGGGAATCACGGGGAACTGGCCTAATGGAATGCATGGGACTCAAATTCGAATATGCGTCGTCATTGGTTTCGTCCACTCCCCTCATGGGCGTGCGCATTGGAGTTTGGGCGGCGCCATTGCTTTCGTTCTGACCGCTGACTCGTCTTCCCCTCGGGCGTTTGGCGCTCGCGATTGGGGTGTTGGTGTTGGAATAATTGTTGGTGGCGCGGATGGGTGTGGTGGAGGATTTGGGAGGGGTCTTGGTGGTGGTGGGTTGGGCGGCGGCCTGTGTGGTGGCTGCGGCGGCGACATTGCCGTTATCGTAGCTGTTGTTTGAAGAGCTCATTGGTGGCGTCATTCTATCGTTTGGACTTTATTCGAAAATTAGTAATAATGGCGACCGAAGAAATATTGCTTCGGTGATCTATTGCCAATGCCGTCGATTATGGAAGCCGAACGACTTAAATAAATTCTGCCGAGCGATGATGAATCACCAATGCTGCTGCTGACGCTTCTGCTGCTTCGTGAATAAAGTTCTGTGGGATAGGTATGTTCGCCAATGACAATGCGTTAATTGTGCTGAGGCAATAAAGTAAATCGATGCCAATGAGATATCAAATGAATAGTGATAATACAGTTTTCGATTATTTCATTTCCTGTAGGATGAGATGGATTCTTCCCGGATGCAACAAAGAAAATTGCTTGAATAGATGATTATCTTTTGTGGGGAGGCGTCGATGGTGAGTCAATCACGAAAAATCCAGCCTGGTGAGAGCGAAGCATTTATTATTATTATTTTGCGTGACAGCATTGCTTGCCCTTGCGCTTCGCAGCTCGCAGCTAGCTCAAGCAATGCAAATGCGCCACCCACAGAGACAAAAATTAGAAGGACACCTACAATACTAGTAGTACCGCCCAATCGATCAACAAGCAACGAACGTCGACTTGTACAAAAACAGCAGGCCCAAGAAGTAGTAACCGTGACCTACATACGATACCACAGCGATCTGCCCGGCTGGCTGGGCCCATGAAGGTATTTAAGAATAAGGCAGTATTGAATGCTAAACTACTCAATTCGGAATCAATAATGCAATGACACGTACACATTCGCACGCGAAACTTAGAGTATGGTACATGTATCTTTTTTCTTCAAAATATAATTGATCATTGATGTCACCTAGGTTTAAATTTATTATCATACTAGTTCATGATGTATGTAAGTAGAATACATATTGCAGTTTCTAGATTCTTGTTCATGAAAGGACCACTAAATACAAAAAACGCGCGCGCGCCGCCAAAAAATGAATATTGAGTTATCCAGAATTGTCATTTCTTCTCTGATATCTTCTCACAAACACAGCTAGAGCAAGGCTCTATCCCACCTGGTGATCAAGAGAGAGAGTGTGTGCTAAAGAAAAATATTAAGCCTCGTGCACATCATAATCCCCACACAGTGAAATTAATGAGGTGAGTTGTATTTTTGGTATAAATCAAAAACAAAAAGAGTCCCCCATGGTTCAGTTTCAGTAAAACTCTATTGAACAAATTGAGACTGGTATTTGTCCACAAAATTGTTTGGATTTTTCCTTATTGTAATTCAATTATTTTGAACTTTTTGTCTGTTAAACTAATGGCCTACAAAATTATTCCGTAAATAGTTGCAGTTACAAGTTCCTTGTCCTTGTGATTGTGATGTTATTTTGTTGAAGAAACCAAAGCCAAAGAAAAAGGCAAAGACAAAGAACTATTTTGGTAAAAGTATTGGTACTATACAAATCTAAGTGATGCAAAAAATATTTTTCATAGCTCTAGTGGTTGTTAAATACCATACGTTGAACTATTTTCTACTATTATCTATTGATGAAGTGTTAAAATATACTAGACATGCCATTGTTGCATTTTCCATCAGGCTGCTCACTTTTTTCCAGTGTTAGGGGGAAAAAATTGCTTTACATATCCTATCTCAAGGTTAGGCCAATTGGATTTAGTATTTTTGCCTTTGGTAATAGTATGGTCAGTTAGAGTTAGCATATTCTCATTTGGCAAAAGTTAGACAACCACAAGGTATGATGATCTGTGGTGTGGACGTGGAAAGTTTTGGTTTTGGCTGGCTGCTGAGATCTAAGATTGTGTGCACCACTTGAAATATGTAGTAGAGAAAACAAGAAGCAAAGTGAGAGATATCATCAAGACCTTTGTGAATATGATATACTTCTTTTGTCTGACAATGGTTGACACTTTTATCCCTTTTCAAATCTGGCCTGAAGGTACCCCTCCCGAGAGTTAGGTGAGGAGCTAGAATTAGCACCTGTTAAAGTTGTGTCAAGTTGGGTAAGTTAGTAGAGTAAGCATTTACAAAGAAATATATGGTTATAGTTAGGTGAGTTAGAGTTAGCCAAAAATGGCCTAACTTTATCTAACTCATAAAGATGGGCTCATTTTTTCTATCTCTGCTTTTTGCTTGTGGGCAACCAATTTCAATTGGGGTGTAGGTTTCTTTTTGCAAATGACAAGTATTTGGCTTCAGCCCACTTTTGAGCAGACAATTGGGGGCAGCTGACTTTCCCCCCTCCTGTCAAAAGACAAATGAATTGTTGGTTATTTATTGGGCAGCTGCTATTGGTGGTCTTGTCAGCTAAAAACTGAATTATCTGGTGCAACAACAACCAGCATTGGCATGATCATGATTGAGCTGAGTTGTGTTGGTGGGGGGGTGCCACTGCTGCCATGGTGTACGTGATGCATGGTATTGACCTTTGAATTCTGGTGGTGGGTTAATTGTTGCCTTCTCCTTTCATGAGTATAACATGAGAAGAAGAAGAAGAAGAAGAAGAAGACAAGCTCCCTCCTGCTATGTAGTACTAAATGAATGAACATATGATGTAACCAAGAAATTGGGGACAACAATCTCAGATGAAACCAACACAAACACAAATATAACAAACAACCACCTCATAGAAGAATACAATACACCAAAATGATATTTGATATTCCATCCCACTGTATTTGCAATAATCAAATAGATAAGGACAAGCATTAACAATGAACAAAGTTCACCAATAATTGGTAATTGCTTGCTGGTGCTAGCTGGCCCATTGCCATCAGTGTTTCTGCTTACCAAACTATTAGCATTGGGTAGGACTCTACTATGTGCATGTTATGCTCCACACCTCCAATATTGATCATGTGAATATACCTGAAAAATCCAGGCAGAAGTCAAAAGGGTGAAGCAAATCCAAGCCAAGCAGCTCTTGTTGTAGAGACTGTTGCTGTTGGATGTTCCCTTTTTCTGTAATAGCAATCAGCTTACCAAACCAACAACCATAACCAAAATGTCATCATGGCACAGTACTTCTCTGTGCATATTATGCTCCACACATCAAATATTCTTAAGAATCATGTAAAAATACCTAGAAACCCATGGAAGAAGTAAAATATTGTGCAGTGGATGAAGAAAATTCAGGTCAAGTGGTTGTACTAGTTGAAGAGTTACATCATTAAATATCAAATCTTAGCCAACTTCTTGTTTTTTGTCCCTTCATGGAGTACTGAAATATAATTTATGTTTAGTAGCTGCTTATCCATTGTAAATTGTAAATGTAGATACAATTAGAGGAACTTTTACATACGATTTTACACCGACCATGTGTCCAGACAATCCCTGAAATCCTTTATTACAGACATGCTTCTTTAGAGCATGGTTGGTAAGCTTATGCTCCATTCTGAGACATGACTGTCACCTGAAACTTGAACCCAACTAGAACAAATAACCTGCTACAGGCCAAATTTGTGTCAAAAATATAATAAATGACTTTCTGTATTAACCTTGTTTTAAAGTTTTTCCTCTTTTCAAACCTGCTTGTCCATTGAAGATGTATACACATGTGTTTATGCATCAACTCAAACTTGTGTTGTGGACAGATAATAAGTCATCATAAGTTCAGCACCACAACAACTGTGAAACATGGGAAGACCATGATGTATGTGATTGATAGTAGCCTGTCCAAGTGCTTCTATTGGGATGTCGAATGGAAAACAGGTTACCTACCCAATATGAAGTGTGTGTGTAAGTGAACTTGGCCACTTGTTGCTTCTTGCGCTCTTACTCATATTTGTTCCACTGAGAACAAGGGTGGTGCTGTGCTGAAACTAAACTCTTGCTTTTAATAACTTTCAAATGTGTACATTAATGCCACTCCCACACAAAACATAGATAGCCCCCATTTATTTACTCTCCCAGTAACATATTTGAAAGTATTATCACTAATTTGAGTGTACATGTACAAGTAAACAGATAACATAAGCATAAACACCACATCTGTGGAACATGGTTGGTGATTTAAGAAGAATATGTTGAATGTGATTGAAAGTAGGTTGCCAGAGTCAGAGCCAGAACCAGAGACGTGGTGATTTTGCTGGGATTTGTAACATTGTTCATACTACAAATGGTGCAACAATACTACTTACTATGATTGTGTACTTTGTATTTTGCTTTTGTTTCATAATAACCACAATCTATGGATGAGTATAATCATGCATCATGAGATAGTTCATGTAAGTTGGTTCATTTTGCATCACTGGTCACTGTTTACAATAGTCTTAGCTTTCATAAATGTGTTTGTATGATATTTGTTATTTATATCATTCTAAGTTTTACTATACATGTATAACATATATCTTAATAGTTCATTTATTGGGTATTTAACTGTGTGAGCATAAAAATCACCATCTCACTGAGAGAATCATTTTAAGCATAAAAACATATGTCAATCCCTAAAATAGAAGAGAAATAAGATTTGTTTTTTTGTGTGTGCATAGGGTGACTCCACAGTTAGTACTCAAAAATCATACATGCGCAATGTGAGGTCATCATTGAACTACCGAATGAAACTTCATCCCATACAGACACATACTATTTAGGGATGGTGTTTGAGGCCATACAAAACAATTCTTGGCCTTGGGTGAGAATACAACAAACAAAAACACATGGTGGGGATGCCTGGCCATAGTCAAAGTCCATGGTATCCATACTGCTACTGCTGTTTAGTCATGTCAGGCAGTGAAATGAAAAATTATGCGGCAACATGAGTTAATCATTGAACTACCCAATAAAACTTCATCCCACACCAGCATGTATGTTTAGGGATGATGTTTGAGGCCTTTCAAAACAATTCTTGGCCTTGTTGGGTGAGAAAACAACAAACAAAAACACATGATGGTGATGATCTCGCCATACTACTTTCTAGTTGTGGTGTCAGGCAGTGAAAAAGCATGTGGCAATGTTTGTCAATCATTGAACTACTACTCTCTATAACAAAACTTCATCCCACACAGGCATGTATATTTCCAGATGACGTTTGTTCCGGATGTTTGAATCCTTCCAAATCCAAACAATGGGAGGCCTTGGGTGAGAATACAACAAACAAAAACACATGGTGGGGATGCCTGGCCATACTGATGTTTAATTTTAGTCATGTCAGTCAATGAAAAATCATGTGGCAACATGTGTTAATCATTGAACTATCTATTCTTCCCACACTAGTGTATATGTTTAGAGATGATGTTTGAGGCCTTTCAAAACAATTCTTGGCCTTGAATGATAAAACAACAAACAAAAACACTTGGTGGTGGTGGTGATGATCTGGCCACACTAGTACTTTCTAGTTGCGTCATGTGTCAGGCAGTGAAAAAGTGTATGGTATTGTGCTGTGTTAATCATTGAACTGCTAACCAATAAAACTTCATCCCACACAAATATGTTTAGGGATGTTGTATGAGGCCTTCCAAACAATGGTTGGCCTTGTTGGGTGAGAAAACAACAAACAAACTCCCATTTTGTGATGCCTGGCCATACTGCTGTTTAGTCATGTCAGACAGTGAAAAACATGATGTGGCAACAAGAGTTAATAATTGAACTGCTACCCAATAAAACTTCATTCCACGCCAGCATATGTTTTTAGAAATGATGTTTGAGAACTTACAAAATAATGGTAGGTCTTGGGTGAGAATACAACAACAAAAACCCATGTTGGGAATGCCTTGCCATACTGCTGTTTAGTTTTAGTGATGACATGTCAGGCAGTGAATAAGCATGTGGCAGTGTGCAGTGTGAGTTAATCATTAAACTACCCAATAACACTTCATCCCATACAACTATATATATTTAGAGATGATGTTTGAGGCCTTAAAAAACAATGTTAGGTCTTGAAGGCCTTGGGCAAGAATGCAACAAACAAAAGCATATCGTGATGATGTTCTAGCCATACTACTTTCTACTAGTGTGTGTGTGTGTGTGACTTGGCCACCGGCAGTGCACGCTCTTTCCCACTTTCGATCTGTCAAGATCATGGGTCAGTGCTACGACGCTGCCTAAGCTCTTGTTGTTACTAAGTGTTAAAAACCTATATTAGTTGTTTATTGTGTCAGGCACCAGTGAAAAACATGTGGCAATGTTTGCCAATCATTGAACTACTCCGTAAAACTTCATCCCACACAGGCATATATTTAGGGATGATATTTGAGGCCATATAAACAATGTTAGGTCTCCTTGGGCTTGGGTGAGAATACATTACACAAAAACCCATGTTGGGAATGCCTTGCCATACTGTTGTTTGGTCATGTCAGGCAGTGAAAAAACATGTAGCAACATGAGTTAATCATTGAACTACCCAATAAAACTTCATGTCACACCCGCATATGTTTAAGTATGATGTTTGAGGCCTTTCAAAACAATTCTTGGCCTTGGGTGAGAAAACAACAAACAAAAACACATGGTGATGATGATCTCACCATACTATGTACTTTCTAGTTGTGGTGGTGTCAGGCAGTGAAAAAGCATGTGGCAGTGTGAGTTAATCATTGAACTACTCTATATAACTTCACCCCACACAAGTATATATATTTAGAGATAATGTTTGATGTTTGAGGCCTTCCAAACAATGGTTGGCCTTGGGTTGGAGATGCTTGGTCATATTGATGTTTAGTCATGGTGTCAGGCAGTGAAATCACATGTGGCAACATGTGTTAATCATTGAACTACCCAATAAAACTTCATCCCACACCAGCATAATGTTTAGAAATGATATTCGAGACCTTTCAAAGTGTTTGTTGGCCTTAACCTTGAGCAATAATACAACAAACACACAAACTTGGTTGGGATGCCTGACGATGTACTGCAGTCGTGTCAGACAGTGAAAATGAAAAGGCATGTCATGAGTTAATCATTGCATTGAACTACCCAATAAAACTTCATCCCAAACAGATATATATTTAGGGATGATGTTTGAGGCCTTACAAAACAATGGGGGCCTTAGGTGACAATACAACAAACAAAAATCCATCATGACAGGGATGCCTGGCCATACTGCTGTTTATTCAGGTCAGACAGTGAAAAAGTGTGTGGTATGTGGCAATGATGTGAGTTAATCATTGAACTATCTAATAAAACTCCATCCCACAAAAGGATATGTTTAGGGATGGTGTTTAAGTTTTTACACAACAATGGTTGGCTTTGTTTTAGAATACATGAAAAGCATGTGGCTATGCGAATTAATCCAATAAAACTTCATCCCGCACTAGAAGCATATTTAGATATGATGTTTGAAGCCTTACAATTACAAAACAAGTCTTGGCCTTGGGTGAGAATGTAACAAACAGAAACACATGGGCATTGGGTGAGAATGTAACAAACAAAATCCCATGGCGGGATTTACTGCTCTCTAATTCTACTTGTGTCAGGCAGTGAAAAACTTGTGGCAACAAGAGTTAATCACTGAATTAACCAATAAAACTTCATCCATCACAATTATATAATATGTTTAGGGATGATATTTGAAACCTTACAATAAAATTCTTGGTCTCGGGTGAGTAGTGTGAATATGAGTACTACAACAAACAAAAACCCATGGTGGGGATGTTCTCGCCAAACTGCTATCTAGATGTGCCAGGTATCAAACAGTGAAAAACATGTGGTATCATGATTTAATCATTGAACTACCCAATAAAACTTCACCCCAAATAAGCATATGTTTAGGGGTGAGATGTTTGAGGCCTTGAAAAACAATGTTAGGTCTTAGGCAAGAATGCAACAAACAAGAACTAATGGTGGGGATGCTCTGGCCATAGCCATAGCCATACTGCTGTCTAATCGTGTCAGGTAGCAAAAAATCATGTGGCAACATGAGTTAATCATTGAACTATTATATGAAACTTCATCCCACACAACTACATATGTTTAAGTATGATGTTTGAGGCCTTACAAAACAATGTTAGGATTTGGGTGAGAATACAATAAACAGAAATCTGGCCATTCTGCTGATGACTCGTGACAAGCAAAAAAAGTACTCCCAGGGATTTGTATTCTACTTGATCCAAAAAAACTTCACTCAAATCAGTTGACCTAATACTATCATGCACCTTAACAGGATAACGGCTAAGAGCCCTCAGGAGGGCACTTTTTTTGTCCGTTTTTTTGCAGCGCTTCTCCCTAGCGATCGGCTGAACTAACACA
>JALLAR010000410.1:0-16182 GCA_036939335.1 Conticribra guillardii
TTTATTTTACCATTTTCATTAAATCATTCTGCACACTAACTTACGAGGTGCATCAGGTGGCTTGATCAGGTGTTGCTTGAGCTGTATCTTACAGTAGTGACATGAAAAAGAGTGACTCTAGTTACTACGACTATCGAACCCTCTCTAGAGAGTTCTCTCCAGGCCACATAGAGAGAGAGAACTGTAGTATGTGCTATGTGCTATGGGTGTCGTCAACTGTCAGCTGTCCAGCCATCATTCTTTTTGGGGGGCAATTAAAGATACTTGCTCCAAATGCCGACGTAATTTCATTCGACTGCTCGCGCGTCGGGAAATTGTTAGAGCAAGTCGCTATTGATAAGACCCCAATCTTTTTAGTAGTACAATAGTAGGGAATGCGCACATAGCCTATATATCCCCCCTCTAAAATTTGGGCCCCTCTACTTTTAACCCCATCACACAGCGAGGATCCGTACATGGCTGGATACTGCTGGATAGCATGTTCCTTCGCCTTTTCGGTGCCTCTTCCATCATCTCTCTAGAGTATTACCCTTCGCGATTCAAAATGGACATTAAATCTGCGAGGCTATTCGCAATAATTAATAAAGCAATCGGCATAACAATATTCTGAAGTCATCATCGCACTGTTAATAGATAATACATTATCGGAAAAATAAAAGAATGAAGGCATACTAATTAATTGCACGCTGCACGCTGATAACACATCATGGTGCCATCTGCTGATATCCGACACCATGACGGGCATCATCGCCGCTCACACTCTTCACCCATGCAATGTCAAGAGCGTAGAAGAGTGATTTTCCCCAGTTTACATGGCACGAGTCCACGTTTCCCTCCAAAGCTCCAGCACGATCACATTTCACGCTCAAATGACCATCCTGGCCATGAATACCGTGGCCTATACCCCAATTTCTCTGCTTCTAATCTTGATCCAAACTCCTCAGCCTCATCATTAGATCCGCCGTGTTTAATGCGATCAAATTCACTACCCAAAGAAGGCGCAATCGAAGAGATTGATACTAGTGCGATTTATCTCCCTCTTCCCAAAATTCCACTAGAAAAACAAACGAACAAAAAGGCACCATCACGCAAAGAGGCAAGTTCCAATTCAAAGAGACTCATAGGATTAAAGGTTAGGGATTCAGTGTTTGATCGACGTGCCATTGGAATAAATGAAGACGAACATAGTGTCCCAATATCCTTAAAAAGTAACATCCCACAGGCACAAGATCAGATTCCTCGCTCTAAAGCACAATATACTGCACCAAAAAAGAAGTGGGTAATTCCTCCTACTCAAGCGCTGGATGCATCCTCAGAACGGGTCGCAGAAAAATCTCAGAAGTCAATTTTTGGAAAAGTTACGCATAGGACATATTATCCGGCAGCGTCTGTCCCAAAATATCACGAACCGCTGACTTCGTCACCCGGCGCTGACTCCAAGCCACCGCCCGAACATAAACCCGTACGATCTATTCTCCGAAGAAGGAGTCAGTCATCACCATCCAGTAGACATTCATCTGGAAGAAGGTCCGGTGTCTCCGCATCAACATCATCACCTGGTTCTGATGATGGGATCACCTCAACGACTTTACCCTCAACACCGAAATCTTTAGGCATTCTGCCATCTGCTCCAACATTGGCTTCTCCCAAATGTATCAGATCACTTAATAATTCACATGATTATGGAGATTCAATTGGCACACCGCGCGGTGATGAACAAGTTGTGATGGGGGAAACAGAGTACACTTTGGAACATATCTCAGACGCTCCAAAAGTGTTGCATCGAAATAAGGACGGAAACTCGAAGCTACGGAGAAATTCATCAGACACAATTGTTGCAAAAAGTGAAGAGGAAAATCGTCAACGACAGAGGCGGGCATCAGATGTAAAGAGTGCAGGTGCAGATCAATGTACTGATGAAATGGGATCAGAAGGAAGCTTCCCTATCAGGGATGATGCTTCACAGAAAGATTCTTTATCATCTCGTGATGGTTCACGGCATCAGTCACTTGAATGTTTGTCTTGTAACAAAAATATTAGCTTCGACCCTCACATTACTGTTTATGAATTTTGGGCATCTCCATTTGAGAAGAATCCTGAACAGAAGTGGTTTACAGAGAAAGAATTGAATCAGTTCAAACAAGAAGCAATCCAGCGTATTCGACTCCGTAGCAGAGAGGTAATACCAACAGGGACAGGAAGGACGGTTGCAGTAGTTAGGGAAGGGGACAACGACGGTAGAGATAGGACAGCACCGCCTGCTGGTTCAAGGAATGGAAAATCGGTCTGTTACAGCCATCCCGCCCTTAGTTGCGATGACGAGTTCGATCCTGATGGATCATCCAGATCCCAGGTGTCAAGGGACAGCCTTATTCAAGACGCTTTGTCAAGGGAGATGAGGAACGTGCTCGTGATCGACCCACACGACATATTCCTCAGATTGTTTACGAAATCTCTCAAGTACATGATCCCACATGTATCAGTTGCGACAGCGAGGTCAGGGGAGGAGGCTATGTCAAGGATACATGCAGCTCAAAAAGCTTTCCCAAGAAGAGATGGTGGTGCTGTTCACGGATTTGATATGATTATTGTAGAAGAGCGACTTGATCCATTGCATACACAAAGCTTGTCAAGTGGTGATTGCAATGATAACACATCAAGTGGCCCATCAACTCAGGCGGCGGGAGATGACTCAATTCAACGTCGACGGAAGTTGACGTTGGGATCGACATTGATACATTCAATTGTCGCAGAAGAGCAAGAAGTAAGAAAAGAGCAAGGTAGCAGCAATAATTCTGCTCGGTTTTCACTTTTGATTGGTGTGTCAGCATACTTGGCGCAGGATCGAGAAAGAATAAAAAAGAGTGGGGCAGACCTAACTTGGGGCAAACCTCCACCAGAGATGAACTCAACACTTCGGAATGAATTGTTGAAAACATTACTGGAAAAGAGAAAGAAGACAAATAAGAAATTGTTTGACTAGTGAAGATTTTTAATTAATAATTGTACATCATACATTCTGGTCCCATTATCATCTATATTTCATTAACACCTGAAGCATGTGGCTCATGGACCAATCAATCAAAGTAAGTCATCATTAGTAAGGGTCACACAAACTAATTTTGTGTTTTTTGTGAACACTTTGATATTGAATGTTTCTAAAATTCTCCCACTGGAGCGTAATATTTGACTATTACTTTTCATTTTCATTATGCCTGTACAAAAATCAAGTTGGGTTTATTGGCAACCATAGTGTACGCGGTTTTATTGCATAGGGGACAAGAAGCATGTGGAGTATTTCACTTGTGCTGCTCAGATACTTAATTTTTTGTGCATAAAAGATTTATACAGTAAGCACATAAATTCCCATTACTCTTGGTTCCCATGCACCACAATTCATGCACCAAACCATTTCCCAGCAAGTAAGCACAGCCATCTCTATTTACACTCAAACAACGTTAAGATATTTTTTTATATGCAGGAGTAATATTTACATTGCAAAAATTTCCAAAAATCTGTACACACGAAACTTTCTTTTTCATCCCTGGGAAAAAAATTCTCTTGTTCCCACGTCTCACACTTCACGCACACAGTTCTCTGCCTACAGAACCAATGTTTTCTTTAGATTGTGCTACATGAGAAGTATTGTCATCATTGCACATAGAGTTATGAATTGTAATTTCTTCTCCCTGCAATCGATACAAGCCTGTCACTTCACAACGATCTACTGGACAAATGCCCTGTTGCATTATCGTTGTCTGAACACATTTTAAGCAGAGACATACATGACCGCACGGAATCAAAGCAACAGTGGCTTGATTATCAGCACATATGATGCACTGAACAGATGTGCTATACATTTGTGCAGGTGGCCCCGAAGAAAACATTTCATCATCATATGTTGAGTCGAGCACGTGCACATCATTTTGAGAAGTTGGCGAATTTCCTGGCCGACGCCACCTCAGAGCTGCTAACACTTCTCGCCGATGCGGACTACCAATTCTGTAATTAATAGCAGCTAGAGTCATTGGATCGAGTCCCTTGTTATTCTTCACACGGAGAGATTCAGGATTGGCATCGATTAAAGCATGAATAATATGGGGAGGAGCTTGACCTCCGTAGCAGCATAGATGGAGAGGAAGGTCTCCGCACGGATTCAGTGTGCGAGATTCCAGTTTGCCTTTGTTTCTACCGAGCCGTTCGAGGCACGCCTTCCAGTCTTCAGCTAAGATGCTCCAATGGAGCTTTGTCTGGTTCATGCCCATGGTTATATTGCGGTGGAAATAATGGAAATAATGCGACGAACCAAGCAAAGCTAAAGCGATGAGAATTCTTTTTGGCTTGAAATCTATTGAAATTGATCGTACTAGCTGTGCGTGGGCTGTGCGCTGGCATTTTTTTACGAAGTGATGACACAAAAGCCTCACAAGTCGTGTCGCACGACTAAGCTCGTGACTGAACACATTATTATTTATCTTCGCTCGAGCGTCGAGCGAGATGAGAACATAACCAAGCCGGCCGGCGGCGCCGATGAAAATAGGGAGGGAAACAAAAAATAACAAAACAATAAAATCCCACAGATCGCTACTCTCTCTCGTACTACAGCTTCAAAAGTATTCATTGCAATGACCGACTTAGCCATTTCGATAATGGGCCGAGACGAGGCTCGGTCTCGGAAGAAACAAGTTGAGAAGCGGCACTCTACCAGCAGCATTGGAAGCAACAATGTAAGCGATAGTGGAGACAGTCGAGCCCGAAGCGAGCGCTTGGCAGTACGCACAAAACGTGTTGCCAAGGCCAAGGCCAGAAAAGGATCTGGAAGAAGCAACAAAACGACGCTATGCCTTGTCGCTGCTGGTATTTTTACAATTTACATTCTTGCGTGTTTGATTTTTTTTCGAAATCTACCAGAAGATGGCAACGGCACGCCGGGCGCGAGGATCAGGGGATTGATTAAGAAGGGCCAGACAAACAATGCCGAACAAAATGCATCTCCATCCGGTATTCCAAAAGGTGTTTGGCCAGTTTCTATCCGTGACGAGGATGGAAAATTTGAAGAGATCAAACATCCGGGTTTTGAAGATGGCCATGTGACCATGACTGTGCCGGGGTTTTGGGCTGACGATCCAGTTGCATTACATCAAAATAAGCTTATGTCTCGAGAACGTGCTCTTTCTGTTGGAACTTGTCGGACTCCGGACCCTAACAATGGAAGCTTCACCCGTGGCGATGCATGTCCTCCTAACGAACGAACAGTTTTTGTAGCAATTGCATCTTATAGGGACTGGCAATGTCGAGATACAGTGACAAGTATTTTTTCAGCTGCGGCACACCCTGAGCGAATCAGAGTTGGTGAGTTGAACTGTCATACATTTTCAATGAGGAACATTTTTTTTTGAAGAATTCTTACAGATGAGACATATTTGAATTTAATTGCGAAATTTTATGACATATAATTTGAAAACAGCTGTGGTAGATCAAATTATTGCTGGCG
Organism: Conticribra guillardii; assembly: GCA_036939335.1. Taxonomy (NCBI): domain Eukaryota; phylum Bacillariophyta; class Thalassiosirophyceae; order Thalassiosirales; family Thalassiosiraceae; genus Conticribra; species Conticribra guillardii. The sequence goes on from JALLAR010000410.1 coordinate 5,495, forward strand.
AAGACGGTTCCTGTGATGTGCCTCACTCACCATGTTCGGAGGACCCAACTCAGCCCATCTGCAAATACAAAGCTCAAATTGATGTGTATCAAATGGAAGCTGAACTTGCAGTAGGACCAGTATTTGCAAGGCATATTGGTCATCGCCTTTATCGCGGAGAATACTATGGTGAGAGAGAGTCTGAATTGAAATTCTAGAATACAAGCCCTTTTTTGGCGAATGGAATAAAATACAACATAGTTTGACACCCCCCCCCTTCTTCCTTTACGCCCTTTAAAAATACACAGCGATGCAGTCAGATGCCCACGTGACATTCACTCGAGGTTGGGATGTGGACATTATTGTACAAATGGAGGCCACAGGGGACGAAATGGCGGTTCTTTCGACGTATTTGACAGATATCGTAGGATCTATTGACCCAGCCACCGGTTTGTCTTTGCGACACACGAGGCCCATCATGTGTAACACTGAATATGAGGGTGAGTGACTGTGACTAGTTCTATTTTGATTTGGATAGATATTTCTATTGACAGCTTTCCTCTTCTTTTGCTTGCATATATTAGGAGGTGTCCAGGGTAAACACTTGCGCCATTTGGCACAACCAGAATGCGTGCCGGAGGTTAAAGGTATGCCACAGTTGCAACCATACTGGGCAGCTGGATTTTCGTTCTCTCGCGGGCATTTTGTCGCTACGACCCCATATGATTTGTATCAACCGGTAAGGATATGTCATGTGACAATTTCAATTACTATTTGCACACTTTATTCCTTGTCATGTGCATCGTTATTAATCTCTAACTTTCAAATATTTTTTATCCGCAAACAGATGATTTTTCAGGGGGAAGAAATGTCAATAACACTGCGAGGCTTTACAGCTGGTTATGATTTCTATTCACCCGAAAAGAGTGTTTGGTGAGTTATTTTGTACCACATAACCATTTCTAATGCATTGAACCATCCTTTTTGATACTAATATCACTCTCATTCACATTCATTTCATTTTGATTGCACAGCTTCCATAGCTATGCCAAAGGCGAAAACGAAGCATTAAGGAACAAAGTGCCTCATTTCTGGGAGAATTCGAATAAATATAAAGGGTATGTTTGTTCTGTTGGAAACAAGTGTTTCAAGCGATGCTTTGTTTTGTCAACATAGTTAACATTTTTTTGCTCAATTGCCAATTTATCATTGAACTCGCAGAACTGGAATTGGAGCGATGAAAAGACTGCTTGGAATTGTCAACATGAATCCAGAAGTAGATCCCTCTGAATGGAATCACTCTGAGGTGAGATGGGGTTTTCTTGCACTCTTTTTGATCAAATGATGCTCCTCTTATTTTATTCACATAATATCGAATTAATTATCGGCTTCACAGGAAACCAAGTATGGTCTCGGCGGGGCGCGGACTACAGCAAAATTCTATGAAACTTTCGGAATCGATGTTGTGAAGAAAACGACAGAACGGCATCTATGTCAGTTCGTGCGTAACAGAATGCATCATTTGTTCATGCCAAATCTCCGACCTGATGGCATGGGAGTGGATTACAGCAAAATCGATTTCAAATGGGTAGATCCTAGACCTAATGAAAATTAATGGTGTAATTGTTTTCTTCCAATTCACATTCTCGACAGATTTACAAACTTAATTATAAGCATTTGTTGTATTCTTAATATATACAGCTTTCAAGGCTTTCAATAACCATCATTTCCCCAGGACTCGTCTGAGCCCTCTGCGTAGCTTTCATTGTCATTGTAAGAACGAGCACCAAATCCCTTAGGCTGGGCTTCATTGACACGTAAAATTCTTCCGTCCAATTCATACCCATCAGTTTCATCCGCAGCACGCAAAGCATCATCTGGTTCCATTGTAACAAAGGCAAATCCACGGTGCTGTCCAGTTTCACGATCTTCGGGGATATAGCAATCAACAACTTTCCCGTACTCCTCAAAGAGCTCTCGAATCGAGCTTTCTTCTGTCCCCCAAGACAAGTTTCCGACATAAAGTTTAACCTCTTTTGTAAAGAGAGTAGTGTGGACGCGGAACCAGGAGGTGAGTATTAAACATACCATAGATGATTAAGCCCTACTTTCTACTTCCGAGTCCTATTTTCAATACTCACGTGTGCGCTCAGCTTTTTGTCCTTTTGGAAGAGATTTATTGACGTTCAAGGTACGACCCTCAAGCTCGACTCCGTTCATCTGCTCAATTGCCGTAGCGGCAGATGCATCATCCATTTGAATGAAGGCAAAACCACGTGGATTTCCATCATAATCGACTGGCATGAAGCAATCAGTAACTTCACCATGCGCCGCAAAGGCCTCCTTGAGGGATTCAGCGGTTGTTTCAAAGTTGAGATTACCCACGTAAATTTTTGTGCCCACATCTCCTGTTGATTTTAGTGAATTGTAAATGTAAGTCACGAGATGAAGAAAGTGCTTCAAAAAAAAAAAAGGAGCCAAAAAACCGTACGAAAGTCTTACTCTGTTGCTTCTTAACATATTTCTTCTTGTTGTCGGCAACCTTGTCCTTGGGCAAGCTTTCGCTAACATAAACAGTCCTTCCGCCCATTGTACTCTCATTAAGGGCGGCGATAGCGGCGGCAGTAGCCTCGGCATTAGCCATTTGGACAAATGCGAAACCACGAGGCCGCCCAGTGAACTTATCAGTGGGCATTGTGACCTTCTTTACCTCCCCATGGGCGGCAAATGCGTCATGGAGTTCACCGTCAGTCAACTCTTCAAATCGGGAAAAATAAACGAGAGAGATGAGTCGATGAAAAAATCCTTCCGTATACAAGAAATATTTTTTCCAGCACATCCGAGTCAAACTCACCGAAGGAAATATTTCCCACATAGATGGATGTGTCATATTCAGCGGCTGCTGGCGCCGCCGCTGCCTCAACTGGTGCCTCAGCAGGTGCTTCGGTTGCTTCCTCAACCTCACTGAAAAGGGCGGTCTTGACAATACCAGCCGATTGCTGACTTCTGACTGCAAACGAAGCAGGTCTGCACGGAGTAAAACCGGCAACGGCACTAACAGACGCGAGGAGCAAGACGAGGGCGCGATCAAGATTCATTTTGCTTTATTTTTTTCTTGACTCTCCAAACGAAAACAGTTGGTTGTGAATTGTAAACTTCACAAGAGAAAGAACGCAACACAACAAAAGAACACGCAAAAATCGGGAGAATAATCGCGAATCCATCCCTTCATGTTCATGTCAGCAAAATCGTCGCATGCATCAATGTAGTACGTACTATCATCACAGTAGATAGTAAAAAATACTCTAATAATAAACCCAATGCTCTCTCTCTAGAGAGATAGAGGTAGTAGATAAGGTAGAAGGTAGTACCACGTACCACCGTAAGCTACCTACACGTGGATACTCCTGCCTGCCTTATCACATCTAATATCTCTCTCTCGCTCTCTAGAGAGAGAGAGAGCTAGAAGAGTACACCATATCTTCTTCTCTAGGAGTACTTACTATGATGTACTATCGTACGTACTACGCACAAGACTGATGGCCGCGCTCCTGGATGGCTGGCTGTGGCCACGGATTCGGTGTCGAGACAGACGGACGCACGCGGCTAGAAAAAAATATGATATTTTTTATTTTCAATATTTTATCACTTTTGTCTCAAGAAAGGGAGCAATGAAAATGGCAGCGCGCCATTTTTACAGGGCATTTTTTATTTTCACCTCTCGAGTCTCGAGCGAGGAGTGTGATGGTGATGCACATCATTCTTGCACATTGTTTCCGATCCGAATGAAGACAGAGAACGAAGAAAACAACAACAATGATCATACCAATCTACCCACCATCAAATCAAAGTGGCGCACCCATAGAAAAAGTGGAATGGGTAATGTTAGAGCTCAACGGCGAGCTCATGAAACCTAACGATGATTCGCGGCCGACACAAGTAGCAGCATCATCCGCTGAGGCCAATGATAAAAATCGACGAGTCGAGCTAGGCTCCGTTGTATTCGACACCGATGTGAGTTTTCGTTTTCGTGCACTGAAATCAAGTGCCTATAGATCGCTTTTTTTGCTTGTCCACTTATTCCTGTCGAAATGCCGTCTTTCGTCATAAAAGGGCACTCCTACATTAATCATAGGAAATCACCAGCTCAAGGGATCATCGATAATTTTGAAAGAACCCTTTGCTGTCCTGCGAAAAAGAAAATTAAGCGTTGAAACAGAAAATGCTGGTCCTAGTTCTGGCGATAAAACTTCGGCATCAAAAATAGCATCTCATATTGGAGTGCAATTTGAAGTGGCGGGCATTGTGAAGAAAAAGCTCAAGTTTGATTCATATCCGAAGAGCATCATGCGATAATTCACACATGGCATATTACTTGATCCATTCATTTTTCAACGCAACACTCCTGTTTGAATGGTTCTATTTGGCTGGCACGGTGCATACCAATTTTGGATGAATCGAGGAACAATGTTGAATTATTGTAGAGAAAAGGGTAAATTGCTTTATTCTTGTAACACGCAACATTCCAACACACGCACAAGTCAGTCTTAAAACAAACAAGTGATGAATATAAGTGATTTTTTTGAATGATAATATTCGGGAGTTTGGGTGGATAAATTTGAGGCAATGATTGAGTGATGTCATTCATTTGAAGATACAATGCTGTGGTGTCGTATCACTTTACTTAAATCGTTTAAAATAATTTTCGTGTTTTCATAACCTTTCTAAATAAGAAATTTCAAGCTGAGAATAGAAGAATATCTTTCTTTAAAAAAGAAGGATTGAAATAGAATGACTCAATTTATGAAGAATGATATCTACGAAGATGGTGCTACATGTAATATGGACATGTCAAGTGGTTCATCAAAAACAACGACCCCTGGTCAACGGACTATATTTTGGTGCAGTAATGATATCTTAATCTTTAAATGTTGTATGGTAATGATAGGAAAGTTATAGTTGCATGTCTTCATTTTCGCCCTCTTCGTCATCTTCCACAGGCAACGCCAAAATCAGCTTATCCACAATATCATTCAATGGCGAAGCCGCAGGACTTGATGCATATTTATCAATAAAAGAAACCCCATCCTCACACGCTTTCAATAAATTTGGATCTAATGGTAGCTTTCCGAGGTATGGGACATTGAATTTTTCAGACATTCCCTTGGGGCCAAGACCCGAAGCAGGAAACACATCCGTTTCTGCTACCATGGACAAGACCTCGGGGCATTTCTCTTTCAACAGTTCTAAAACATCACTTGTGCACTCAGAACTGGCATTATCCCGAAAGAATTTTAAATCAGACACACGAACTTTCATCCCTGACATGTTCTCTACAATTCCCAAAACTGGAACCGAAGTTTTCTTGCAAAAGTTGAGTTCCTTCCTTACATCTGCCATGGACACTTCTTCTGGAGTCGTTATAACAATAGCCCCACTGGCACCCGATTTGTTCTTTTCGTCATTCATCATAGAGCGCGCATCATTCAAATATTGGACAATCGAAATGTGCTCATCACTTGTCCCAGGAGGTGTATCAATGAGCAAATAATCCAGCCCCCCCACACCCCAATCAGTCTCTGTCAAAAATTGTTTAATGAGTCCATTTTTTCGTGGCCCACGCCACACAACGGCAGCATCACCTTCCTCAAGGAGAAAGGATATCGACATGACCGCCAAATTTGCATTGGCATATACTGGTTCCCATCCCGACTGACTCTGATGTACTTCTCGTCCAACCACGCCCGCCATTCGTGGGATTGACGGACCACATATATCCACATCCAGTAGACCAACACTATACCCTCTCGACGACAACGTCTGCGCCACTTGAGTCGCCACCGTTGACTTTCCCACGCCACCCTTCCCACTCAAAACCAACACGACATGTGACACATTCGTCAGAGAGTTTCGAAGTTCCGACTTCTCTTTTTCTTTGGCGGCCTGTGCGGCTGGGGAGGAAAAGGCTCCAGAGGAGCAAGTGGATTGGTTGGGACATCCTGCGCAGGCGGAGGCTTTGCCAGCGCTTTGAGAGGTGGGTCCTACACAGCCTTCGTTGGCATCTTCGGGTGGGGCGTTGCCGGCGGGTGTCGACATTGTGATGTTGTTATTATGTTGATAGCAATTATTTACATTAATTTATTGTATTGGTTCGTGGTTCTTTAGGGTTCTGCAAATTTTGGTGGACCTGAAATTCTTGAGACATTGAAAGGTAACTAAATGCATTTTGCATTGTTAATGTCCCAATAGGCCAGTAGCAATTGCCACGACGCATGAACATATTATTATCAAAACACAAAATCATCTCCTCGTATCATCTATTACAACATTCCATCTTCACCACAGCGCTTCACGAAATCAACGGCGAGTAAACTCTCTTGGTCAAGACACTCACACCTCCCCAAATGCATCCACATACCCATACTTGAAAAATGCCAACGAGGAAAGCCCGATCACCCCGCCTGAATAATCCACTGGCAAGAGTGACAGCCCTGTTAGTCATTGCGACGTCAGTGCTGGCTCTGCTCCCAAACTTTTCAGCTGCTGAATCCATCCCCGCCAAGAACAACGCTGACGCCGATCCCAGCACTTGTCAATCTGCAGACGGAAAAGATGGCGAATGCGCAAGTAGCAATTCTCTATCCTCCGTCTATGTCATCGGCGATCTTCACGGTGACGCCATATGTGCAGTGTCTTGGGCGAACCGCACAGGACTGATTGCCAACTTATTTGTCGACGAAAGCGGATCTTCTTCCACGGACTCAACACCGTTGTATATGAAGCTCAACAACCCTTCCAAATGGGAGTGGACAAACAGCAAAGCAACACTGGTCTTTATGGGAGACTATGTTGACAAAGGACCACAATCAAAGCAAACTGTAGAATTTGTCAAGGATCTAACCACCGCGTTTCCGGACAAGGTGACTGCCATTCTGGGAAATCACGAACTTGAATTATTACGTGATCGCGATGCTAGAATACCTCCTGAAGGACGCTATAGTGCATACTCTTATGCAACAGTTCATCCTGGAGATTATCACAGTTACGTAGACTCAGGAGAACAAAAAGATCTTTCACAACAATCTAAAGTTCGAGCCCTGGACGAGAAAGATGATTTAGTTCTTGATCTTTTGCTGGAAGCCGCAATGGAAGTATATTCGTTTAATGCTCACTCGGCGGTACGATTTGTCCCCTCCCTTCCCAACCAGGAAGCGAGCAAACAACGTGGAATTCATTATGCCATTACAGACATTATTCCTCCAGAACACCGAATGCTGGCCATGGAGAGGTTGCAGGAATACCAGGATGCTTATTTGAACGCCTTTAGATCAGGAACCTCACTGGGGGGTTGGATGGAGAAACGGCCAATTTTGCATTTGGCAGAAGATATTAATACGTTATTTGTGCACGGGGGAGTTAGTGAAGGTGTAGGAACATCGTATTTGTCCAAAGGCAAGGAAGGCGTGGATGAATTGAACTCGGCTTGGTGGGAGCATTCCCACGAAGGAAAATTATATGACTTTTTAACTGGAAAAGGCATGTCGGCCGATGATATCTTGGGTTATGTGGTTTATGAACTACTAACATTTCGTGGAAATCATCGTGAGCACATTTTGACTTTTTTTTTAAATAAGTGTAGTAACTTGCACTAACTTTCGTTTTCGCCATCTGTGTTTTCATCCAAAAGCTGGATACTCCAAGTGGGAGAGTCATGGTACAGTGGATCAAAACGCTTCTGATGATGATGCAGCGTGCACTTTTCTCCACAGTATGCTGAGTCAAATGAAAGGCATCGACAGAATTGCAGTAGGTCACACACCCGACTTTGGCATTCGAATTTTGTGCAATGGGGCCTTTTTGGCACTTGATTCCACGTTGGGCCGGTGGATCCGAGGGAGTGGCAATGAGTATTGTCCTGGACCCGAACATTTTGAGAAAAGGAAGGGGCTGGAAGTTCCCACTACAAGTAGGAATGGAAATTATAAATGCGAAGAAATTAAGAAGGAATGTGAAGGAGAAATTGTTAGGCTGGATTCGGATGGGTCGGTGAATATTCTTAATTAAGATCCTTCTGTGTCTGATCTGCGGTAGCACTAAAATAACTAGACATTACGAAAGCGGAAATTCCTCAATGGATATTTCCTTTCTTCACCTAACGAAGACATTTTGATTAATCTCTTAATTACCTAATTGTTATGCCATCAGAAACCACACTTGCTTTGCCAAATCTATAACGCACGAATGATTTTCTCTAACTTCCTTTGCTGTCCACTGACTCTTATAAATGTCTGAAATTCGACGAGTCATGGGGTAGGGAGAAGACTTGTAATGCTTCCGTTTCTCCAAGAAAGGACCATTACTAATTTTTGCATTCATTTTTTGATTTAAAAGGACGAGATTCCCTAAACGATGCATCCAAGCATCAGCCTCGTCATCTTTCCAATGACTCACCCACTTGCTAACCTTGGTATACTTTTGAGGAAGGATGTGTTCTATTTGAAGAGTGGATTGCATATATTGTATTTTCTTTACTTGGCTCGATGTAATGAGTTCATGTTCGTTCAGTCTTTCCAGAATGGCCTTGCCAATTTTTGAATCAACTCCTTTTCCAAATTCACCACTATCAAGACAGTCCAATATGTCTCTCTTCTCATCCATAGTCAATGCAAGTGGATTGTAGTATTTGTCTGCCTTCTTCACTCTCTTATGCGGGTTTCTCAGATTAACAATGTCAAAACAACGCTTTCTACGAACCGCCGGTTTTGGTTTCGCAAGCATCATCCAAAGTGCAATTCCTTCCAACTCAAATAGTTCATCTTCAATATCTCCGCGCTGCACTTCACTTTTACATGCCTCGTATTCATTGAGCAAATGTAATACAACCATCTCGATATCCTTACTGGTGCGTATCTGCGTCGCAGCACGCAAAAACGACAAGCTCGGGAGTGATTTCTTCTCGCTAACTCCATCAAGGGTTGTGGTACCATCGTAAAAGCTTTGCAAAATTTTAGTCGCCGGCACGAGTTTCGTCTGAAAGAAGGTGGCGCCATCATTGCCTTTTTTCGACTCCAAGTAAACCTTTAAGTAATCTTCAAACAAATCAACTTCTCCATTTCTCATGACTGGCTTTTGGATGACCATTTGCGAAATGAGAAGACAGGATGTCTCTATCGTGTTTCTTCCTACATCTTCGCAGAGAGAATTCCATTTTTCGAGTATTTGATCCTGACGATGTTCGTCTTTGATGCTGCAGAAACAAACAAGTCCTTTGAATTCATCTACCGGCTCTAGATTCTTTGGTTGGCAAGTTACAAAGACAACCACACGAAATCAGTAGTGTGAGGTTGATTCCTTGCAAACAATGAATACAATTTTTCATGCATGCATACGCATAACTGCAAAATGATTTGAATTATATTACTCACTTTACCCTTTCCCAACCCCATGACAATCGATCGGGCCATTCGGGTAGAAGATGGAATACACACAAGAAGAAATGTCTGGTCTCGTAATGCGTCGAGAAAACGGATTGCCTTTTTGGGACGAAGATCTTTGACCCTTTCTCTGAGGTATTCATAGGCTTCCAAGATGTATAATTCCGATTTTGGCAATAGCTTCCGCTTTTTGGGTGTGTAGTATGTTTGATAATTCCGGTGAAACGATCCATCATTATTATCGTTGCCATAATCATCATTATAATCATCATTATTACTGGCGTAACCATCATTAATTCCTTCATTGGAAAGTATAGAATGCATAATGGAATCCTTCCCTTCATTCAACTGTATCCTCGCCACAGGATCAAGCCTCGGTTTAGTCGGATAGATCGCCTTGGCAATTTCCACGGCATCCTCCTCCCAATCCTCTCCCCACTCTAAGAAATTGTCCCTCAATGCCGCAAATATGAGACAGATGCTCACCAAGCGCTGTTGGCCATCATGGACATCGAAGAGTTGACTGCTTCTGCCGAGGTTTGTTTTTTTCTCTTTGTTTATTGGTGATGGCATGATGGTGATGGCATTCAATTCTAATGGTCCGCCTCCACCGCCACCACCACCACCCGTCGAATAATAACTTTCACCATCCTCATCCTCATCCTCATCCTCGCCACCATGACCACCGTGGCGATCATCATCATCATTGTCAATATCATCCTCCAAAATCATGCACAATACACTTTCAAACAATTCCTCCACCTCCGCAATGCCCCATTCAAAATTACGAATGTTTCTTCTAGTTGTGAATAGGTATTCGCGTCCGCCATTGTAGATTCGTTCAAGGGGGATGCGTATGGTGGTTAGATCGGATGAGCCGACTCCTTCAACGGAGGAATATAGGCGGCTCTGGCTTTGGCTGTTGCTTGTGGTTGGTGATTTTGATGCTGGTGAATTATTTGATGTGGATGCGATGCGAGTGCTTGTTGTTGATGCCGGGAGGAACGCATCCGCAATGCTGTTTCCGTGTTGGTTAAACATGAAGCATAGTAGAATGCAACATGACGATACTGCCGTCATTGCATGCCTTTGGAGAGTATTACTAGTAATCCTAGTAGTAGTACTGCTCTTGGAGGCCATCATCATTGTCGATTGCCGTTTGTTTTTATTTTCAGGGATAGTACTATCGTAGTACCTATTCATCTATTTTTTATTCTCATCGTTCAAATTACGATAGATCCTCCATTCTTGGGAGTACAAGTCGGTTCTAGATCT
>JALLAR010000411.1:0-19701 GCA_036939335.1 Conticribra guillardii
CACCAGACTTGTGCTGAGGCTGTCTGTGTGATCGTCCAGTACGATCTTGAGAACGGCCACCCACTGTTTGAAGTTTAGGTCCTGTTTGTTATTGTTTGGGAGAAATTTATTTTAGGAATATGCGTTTAAACTTATTATTTGTACAACGATTGTTATTATTATAGTAATAATGATAATAATAACAATAATAATAGCCTATTAATGTTATTGTTATCATTATTTATAATAATATTATTAGTAATAGTAATATGCGCATGCTAATTATATTAATAATAATATCAAACATTGCTGACATCGGAGCACGCATGGTAATCACCATCGGAGCACGCATGGTAATCACCATCGGAGCACGCATGTTAATCACATTATAATAGTAAACGATGGCAACAATAATGATAGTAATAATAATGATAATAACAATAATGATAATAATAATAGTATTGCTTTTAATGTGAAAACAAACACAGCATTCTTTTATTTTAATTTAAACCAAAGACATTTTATCCCACAATGCACAAAAAAACACTTATAGTAATCCTAGAAATTAATTTGATCCATCATATTTGCAATAGCACGGATGTCCTCGTCTGGTTCTTGCTCCCATTCTCCTTTCATTGCCTTTACTTCCTCTTCGTGTTTTTTCAATCCTTTCATGTTACGCTTGTGCGCCCAGAATGCTCCTTCACGCTGCTTTCGTTTCTCTTGGTGGACATGGCTGCGAAAAACATGAAGCGGAAATGCTTGATATTCTTTCCTAGTCATACGCATTTCTTTGGGTGTGAACTTATCCGCTAGCCCATCTTTTACATCCTCCTCCAACAGTGCCTTGGCAGGATGGAGATGCCAAAAAGGATAGCCTCCAACAGTGAGTTCCTTCCTTTTGTAAAGTTTCATGTCACTTTCAAATGCTTCCGTTTCAACCATTGCTGTTCTGCGGTCACTTGCAACCTTTTCCTTTAGCGATGCACAATTGGTTTTGAAATTAACAAAGTTGTACTGTCTGAAGACAGGGTGGAGATTGTAGATCTCGGTGGCGCTCATTCCTTCGAGGGGGGCTTCTGGGTCCTTCAATAACTTGTAAAGAAATGCTTTCGCCAAGCTTGATGCCCAAGGTGCGACCTCCTTGTTTTTCTTGGTTTTCTTGGCCTTCGTGGCATTGTCCTCGTTGGCATTGGAATTGGTCGGAGGCTTTCGCTTTTTTGGCGCTTCGGGCTTTGGTGTTGGTGCATGGTCAGCACCGGTGATTTTTTTGTACAGACGTTGGAAGTTATTTTTGAAGTTTGACTGTTTGTACTGATGAAAAATCGGAAGCTCATGAATCTCGGAGACGGACATGGAATGAATCCGAGAGCTTGGGTCTTCGAGTACTTTCTGCAATTCGGATTTTGCTTGGCTTTTTCCCCATGGAGATGGTGGGCCATTCAATGGTAACAACGCATTTGTTAATGTTACAGGGAGTGCAGAGCTTTCATTCTGGCTGTCTTCGTCTTGATTTATTGCATTTGTGGCAGCACAGAGAACGGGAGTATCGGTAGGAGCTGCAATTGGGAAAATTGATGGTGGCGCAATGGTGCGGGTGTTTCCGTTGATGATGCGACCATTTGCAAATTGACTTGACCCGAAAAACATCTTGGAACTGATACTGACTGTTGTTGGTGGTGATTGCCGTCTTATGATTTCTTTCGTCAAGGAAATTTGTACGAGCGGAAATTATGTTGGCATTATTTTTTGTGTGAGCATCATCGATGAGTACGCGACGCTTGACTCGCGCATTATTTATTCAATCGCACATGATGTCTCGTACCCGTTTGTGAATGGGAAAGGGTTGTTTACATTGTGAGCACATACAATTCACATGTAAATCTATGCGAGCCGGCCCGACACTTGAATCGTGCCAAGGGGTTTTTGCCTCGCCGAAAGTTACGCTTAAGATCTAAGGATTGTGACGATGTATATACGTATTAATTTAAATGTGTACATGTTAGACACTCACTACACACACTTATAAGAACTTCGGTTTGTTGCAGGTACGATACTACCATGGAAGATACTAATATTATTATGAGCAGCATAGGTACATAGGTGGTACCAACATATCACGGGCTTACAATCATGCCACCGTTCTACTACAATACTGCTAAACAACCTTAAACAACCCTCGTATCACCTCGTACTGTCCACATTTCGTAAGCTATTACTTAAACTTGGCTTACGATACGAATATCCTTGTTTACACGTGGCTTTTTTTCTTGGGAGATCAATATTTTTTTTTTTGCGAAGACAACGCGTTGATTGCAAACAACCGAGACCCACGGCCTCCCACGTCCGACGGCGGCGGAAGTCGTCCTTCTCAACCAAAACCTACCAAAACTCTGACAGAGGCATCTACCAACCAATACTATCTAATAATTACCAAAGCCAGCTCTCTAGATAGTAACCAATCATCGCGCGCTCTCTCCCTCTCTCATCTCTCCAACAAACATAGCCGCTCGCTCGTAAATACTACATACCCAGCATGGACGGCAATATCAACGGCAAGGTGGCCTACGCCCTCATTGAAGGGGGTTGGAACCCCACCACCAACAACAACAACAATGATAATAACAATAATGATGACGATGATGATGATGATGATGCCTCGACATCGCGTTACTCCATTGCGCTCCATCCATCGAGCGCATCATCAACACCATCATCAGCAGCACCGCCAATAACGACGGCCTCCCAATGGTACGATTATTACGCAGTGCGATATCCCTCCATTCATTTCCTGCAACAGCAACAACAACAACAACAACGTCAATTGGAGGAGTCTAAAATGAAGTTGGCAGAGCAGCAGCAACAACGGGGTGGTAACAATTATAAAGGAGGTGGCGGTGGATGGTTGAGTCGCTTATTGTTTGGTATCCCCTCCCCCTCCCCTTCTCCTGCTGCTGGTAATTATGGTACTGCTGCTGGTAGCAACAGCGGTGGGGGTGATGGCTCGAACGAGACTCGTGATGCAATCACCGCCCAAGATCATGGAAACGACCACGACGATGATGCTAACCACGATGACAATGATGATGACCACAACGACAATACGAATTATAAATATAACAACAACAATAACAACGATCCATCCCTGTGCGGAACCACCAACCACATTGACACCCATGCCATTCCTCGAGAGGCACGTTCCTTTCATCGGTTTCAGTTGGTGTCGGAGCGGAGGGCATTGACTGTTGATACCAGCGGAAGCGGTGCAGGCGGTGGCAGCGGTGGAGGTCATGCGGGCAGTGGAAGTAGTCATAATGCTGCTAATCCTGCGGTAGTAGTCCTGCCGGTGCGCAAATGCATGGGATACGAGAATTACTATGCACACGCCAAAAGCAATAAAAACAATAAAAACAACAACAACAATAAAAACAACAACAATAAAAACAACAACAATAGCAACAACAATGGCGATACTAACGGAAATATACAACTGCCACAGTTGTGCATTGTCGGATACGGAAAAATTGCCGAATTTCCCAATGCTCGCGACGGCCGTGGGGCAGCACCACCGCGCATCGCTCTCACTTCCGACTGGCGACCCCTCTCGAACATTGTCCGTTCCAATCATCCCATTGATTTGCGACATGTTCGTGCGGCGAGTATTGGACCGGATTGCCTTGTTGTTTCGTGGGGTATGGGTGATGGATGGATTGTGTTTTATAAAAGAATTGTTAATGGTTGTGGTAATGGCATTGGTATTGGTGGTGGTATTGGTGGTGGTAGTGGTGGTGGTGGTATTGGTGGAAGATTCAAACGGAACAAACGCAACCACAAGCAAAATCACGACAAGGACAAAAAAAAAGAACAAATCATGTTGGAAATTGGTTGGGAAACAGTGGCAGTCGCGTACCCTTCCGAAGCTGTCATTGACGCGGCATTGCTCAACATGTCTCCTTCTCCGTATGCACCGCCAGGCGACAATGACAATAGTACTAGTATTGGCGTGGAAGAGGAATTGTTTACCCGTAACATGACACGACAACAAAGAGAGCAATATTTGGAGGAGCGGCATCGTCGTCGTTTGGAACGGCTTCATGAATCGGGCATGTTGTGTGTAACGGATGTGCTTGCCGTGATTGTGACGAATGAGCCTACTACTACTACTGCTACTGCTACTGCTCAATCATCTCCACAGCCACCACCACCATCGGCAATGCTAGCCATCTCTCGGCTGGGTGGTTACGTGGAACTCCTTCCCCTTCCAAACTGGATATGGATGCCGAATAATTACAACGACGGGTCCAACAATAGCCCCCCTGCTAGTACTAGGAATGATTATCTCCCAAATCTCACAGTATCCTCCAACATTACCGCATTGTCTACGGGTCAATATCATATGGATGTCATGGCACTGGATGCCTATCGAACTAATGTCGGTGCCGACTCGGAATGGGACGGTAATTACCGTCCGGAAGGAGGTCCTCCCACCGAGATTGTTTTGGCAGCCTGTGGCCGTTCGACTGCTACTCGTGCCAGCATGATTCCATTGAATAGTAGTACGAACGAAGCGAGCAATGATGTGATGGTAGCAACATCATCAACAAATCATCATGATGGCAATGGCAATGATTCCAAAGCATCTGTGAGTTTGTGGGGTATCACGACAATTCAATCCTATCCTCCGACACCACCGGAGAGAGATGGGAATTCACATCCCCAACAGCAGCACCAGAGTGGGGTTGGTTTTGATTTGCACGTGCAATATCTTGGTTGTCAACAACTTCATAATGTTGGAGCCGATGCATCTGTGTTTCTGTCGGACGTTACTGCAGATCATTGGGCTGCTACTACTGCTACTGCTACGTCAAAACAAACAACAAAGAAAAGAAAACGCCAATCCGGAGGAGGAATGAACTTGTGCAGTGTCACTACCACTTCACCTTTGGTGTCGCTTCGATTCACACCAAGCGCATTATCGTTTCCTTCGGTCGGCGTCGGTGTCGGTGTTGGTGGAGGTGTGCTTCTCGCAGCAATGGACTATAATGGTGGTGTTTCAGTAATTGATTGCACACAATTGATTCGATCCGTGGAACATGTTATGAACATACGTTATCACAGGAGTGGCAGCGATTCTAACTCATATCAGGATTTGGCAGTCGCACCTTTCATTTCGCTCTTGACGAATCGTGAGGCAACAATGGCGGTAGTTTCGTCCAAAGGCAAACGACGGGGTATGATGCGAGCGTCTCAGATAGAATGGTGGTATTCTTCGCCCTTTGCAAATGGGGGACATCACCAAAGCCTTGTAGATCCATCATCCATGGGTTCGTTTGTCCTTGCTACTGCTGGGACTATTGTGAGAAATCGCAGAAAGTGCATGGAATCATCTAGTGTGATTCGGCTTCAACAATGGACATTGGTATCCCACGACGAGGAGAGAAAATGCACAGATCCTACCAGTGTCTTTGTCCTTCCTACTGGCACAACTAACAGCAGTCAGCATTCTTTGACTATGCTGCAACCGATGCTGCATCATGGTTTTGAAGAAACACTATCATTCCTACAAATTCATTCTGATCTCAACAACGTATGCCAATCTCAATCG
This sequence comes from Conticribra guillardii, assembly GCA_036939335.1. Lineage (NCBI taxonomy): Eukaryota > Bacillariophyta > Thalassiosirophyceae > Thalassiosirales > Thalassiosiraceae > Conticribra > Conticribra guillardii. The sequence continues at coordinate 5,585 of JALLAR010000411.1, forward strand.
ATAAGCCTTCGCCTTCGTGGAATCAAGAAATTTACTGACCCTGCAGAAATTATTACACACTTGCTTCAACGTCGATCTGATCCTGCCAGGGCACTCTCAGTTGCTAAAAGATTTGGTGGTGCAGAACACTTTGGAGGCGGTGTGATGAACGAATGTCAAATGCAGCTGTGGGAAAGTCAAATGGATGTTCAGGCCTTGAAAGTCGTCTCTGATGATGTATATGTTATTCGCGAGGCGTTGGAATTGGATCAGATTAAGGATTGCGATGTCAAAAGATTGAACGGTTTAACTTTAAGTGACTTGCGTGAAATTTACAGGGAGGCACTGGTTCGATGCGGTGGTATCGCCAAATCAGAAGTAGAGATTGATTCTGAATGGATATCATCCGCTGCTATATGTTTAAGGAATGCGATTCGACGACTTGGATCGTTTCAACTACTGATGAGACATTTCAGGGTTCGTGGATCGATCAATGAACAGGCATCACCAGGCAGCCTCGCGGTACGCTTTTTGCATGGGTTTCGACACAATCCAATGTGCGATCTCGCTTCGATTACCGCACGTCGCGGTGATATTGACGCATTGACTTTGCTTTTGGCGAGGCATCCTATTGGGACACGTGCGCGCATGAAAATTTTGAATCTCATTCCCCTTGACGTGGACATATCTTTTTACGAGCATCTGCTTCCATGCTTTAGCCACGAAAATGATGGACAGTTTATACTGAAACCACAACGCGATTGTCCACTGGGGCTTCTGAGCTCAATCCAGTTTTTTGACTTCTTCAGTAGTAACCAACAGAGACAAAAACTCTCTTTCGATGTTTTCGTTGATGAAGTTGATAGAAATCTTACGATGAATCATTTCTGGGAATGCCATGATGGTCTGTTTGGGAAGGAGAATTCCGCAACACAAAATGAAATTTGTTTGTGGTATTTGAAGCGTGCAATGGACAGTCATAACTGCAGCGGGCAAATTTTCAGTGTTCGAAAAGTTTCTGAAATGGGGCTGATTCGAATAGGCTGTGCACAATTTAACGATGACGGAACTTGCAATTTTGCAGATATTGTTGGTCTATATCAAGAAAGTGAAGTTATTGAGAAACTTGTATATTTATACTCCTCGGCGGAACTTTTATGCCGTATCTTGGTTGACAAGATTAAGGATTCTTGTACATTCTCAATGGAGTCATGGCTTGCTGGAAAGGAAGTCTTTACATCGATTCTTCAATTTTGTTCTATGGATCTCTCCAGTGCTGTACCGTTCATACTCGAGAGCTCTGACAATCATTCAAGCAACCTATCTTTGTTTGAAAAACATGTCGCGCCTTTTGTTCACGGAGACAAACATTTGGATCCAACAGATACTGGTTCTGACATGAGCTCTGCCAAGCCAGACCATTTGGCTCGTAAACTTGAACATGATTTGACTGAGTTATGTCTAAACAAAGTCAGAGCGTTAAGGGAACTTAAAAGTAGGGAAAGGACCAGAGACCCAGCTACATCAAGCAACGCCCTTTCTTTACAGATGAAGGAAGCTCTATCTACATGTTGCATATGTGCCTCGTCTGGAATGCACAACATGGCTTCCCAACATCGTATTATCCAAACTGAAGACGGACTAATAAACTTTGTGCACAATGTTTTCTATGCAACACTGAATATAGCCAATGACCACTGTGACGTTATTGATCTTGGTGTGATGGATGAGCTTTGGTCATTATTTGAGCTGTTGCCGAGTGCCAATGCGAGCACAAGCGAAACCAATCCTATCCCAACCGACTTGAAACATACCAATGAAATCAAAATTTCCAATCTTCATTTCCGTTTGGCGGTACTTCAGTTATTTTGCAAGTGGCGTGGCAATCAACAAATCACTCAGGAGTTATGGACTTTCCTATCTGCCTGCTCCACCTATGACTCGAACGAAGAAAAATGTTTAGCTGATAACACCACAAGGGCTGATAGTTCTGAAGAATTGAGCAAAGCTTGTTGCGACATTCTTTGTTGTGTATCTAGTGGCTTTTGTGAGCTTGTTACAAACGACACAAATCAAAGTAGTCAACCGAATCTTGACATTCTTTTCGACTTCTCGTCAGATGTAAAAGAGTTTGCACTTCGATTTCTCGGCTCCAGCGCCCAGCTGTGTGGATTTATTGGAAACATTCTACTTTGTAGTTTGTTGTCTCGACGCTCCTTTTGCGTGTTGAGAGATATGATACAGATACACCCGGATTGGTTTTGCCTAGACTATGCTCGTCCAGTTGTGTTATCTTTTGTTCGGGATGCAATTGCACAGGGTGACAATGGTGAAATTCTTGCTGCATTTGCATGCCAGGACATACTGGGACCTCTGTTCCCAGAACTGAGTGCTGAGTTTGAAACAAGTCGGCGCTATCTTGATGCAACTCAATTTTCACAAGAAACCATGAGACTAGATGAAAATTTAGCCCAGCAAATCTTCTCCGTTGATTATTCAACCAACCCCATAACACTGATACAGACTCTTCTGAAGTCAAACCCTCAAATCTTGCTTTTGGGGTGCGAATTCTGGGGCGATGAAAGCAGTGGCTCGAATGCCTGTGCTGACGCAGCTAGGTATTTTTCTTCGCAAATATTTACGTCACTTAAAAGTGGGTCGGCTAATGAATCAAGCCATGTACTCCCACCTATGCCAGGAGCACTTGTAATGCAGCTTGCCAATATCTTAGGGATTCAAACCCCTTTTGATCTTCTTTTGATAAAAAGTTGCATGGCAAATGGGGCCTTAATACTGGGCATGCCATCAGCAGCTGTAGCTATCGTATACTCTATGCTATGTGACTCTGCATTTTCTAGACAAAATGGGGAATGGACGGAGCAGCATGAGTCACAAGTATTGAACTGTGTAATAGATCTTCTGCAGTCTTGCAGCCATCTTGCCATCAAAAAGGAGATCTGCACTATTTCGTTGAGGCTTTTCTCATTGGCTAACCCGTCTCACTACAATGTATTGTTGGAAACATTCAAGTCAGTTGAAGGCATATTGCTTGCTGGTCACTCAGAATCATCAACACGACCAATGGGTGGCAATAGTTTCTACCATTGCAACATGACAGATATTATTCGTGAAGTAAACATGTTGTCTTCAAGTGATATACCTGATGTGCTATATTCAATTCCAGCACTCCCGTACGAGAATACTTTGTGCAAAACCAACAAGAGTGTTCCTATTTCTAATGAAGCAACATTAGAAATAATCGGTGAAAACATTCTAAGTTGGGCAGTTTTGGAGGCGTTTAAAACCAGAAGCTCTACCATTCCTTGCAATTTGACCTCTGCCAACATTTCAATGATGATAGAATTGGGCGCAGTCTGCTTGAATGAGATCCAACATAGCGAATCGGCAATGGGTATCATAAATCGTGTGTTAGATGTGTATGAGACAAAAACTTATGCGTCTAGCATGCAAGGGAGTGCCAACTCATCAAGCCAGATTCAGCCAGATCCGTCCATTGTTCAAAGACTAAACGAAAGAGGATATACTTGGAATGCAGCTCGTCGCGCCGCTATCATGACTAATAATGAAAGTTATAGTGCTGCACTTACCTGGGCCGTTTCTCACTTTCAAGATAGTGACTTTGACACACCTATGCTTTACTTGCACTCCGAAGGGCCCCAAAATGCAGACAAAACTTTGATAAAAATAACTGGAGATCTCCTGCGCATGGTTCAAGAAAGTCTTGTGACAAGAAAAAACGAAAAGAAAGATTCCTTATCGACAAGTGTTTATCAAGCATCACCTGTAGAAATTGATATCCTTCAAAACGAGACCACTAAAGATGGCGAGTCCAAACAACTTCATTCGTCTACAAATGGGACTTCATTTTCATCTTTGCAAGGGAATGGAAGCACTTCAGCTCGTGCGGACTCAGAAGATGTGCATGTTCCCTTTACAATCAACGAAGAAGAAAGAGACACAGGGACATCCTTTGAGTCAAAGTCTACTCCCATTCACTCATTGAAGATTGCCGCCCTACAATCGAGCAGCGTGATCCCAGAAACGCCCAAGAATGGACATGGCCATGTTTCCTTTACGATTGTTGAAGATAACAGTAACACAGAAGTGGCCTTGGAGGGAAAACAAAATCCCAATGGTATGTCTAAGTTTAGCGCCCCACTTTCTAGTAGTAAGTCCCCTGAAACACCTAAGAATGATAACAGCTCAAACGGGCCACGTGTGCCAAATTCAGGAGATTCGATATCCTCGTTTGAGGGATCTTTGAGTAGTCGTGCATCAATCAAGAAACAAATACAACGTGGTAAAATTGTTGGCACACAGAGACTGAGTTCGGACGAGAGGAAGAAGCTAGCACTGGAAGGAAAGCGATTGTTGGAAGCAGCAAGAGCTAGAAATAAGCGTGTTATTGCCCCACCTTTGTCCATCTCGACTTCCAAACCCACTACTTCTTAAAGTTTTCTGCAAAATCGAACATTTTGATGAGGAGTTGGCCTGTTTGTGCGAAGCTGTTAGGTGTCTGGCGCTGATGGGCGCATGGGCTTTATTGGCTCCTTTTGATACAATACAGTTCAATCAGATGTACCCTTCGTATGTAAATGTTTCGCCCATATTTTCAATTGATGCAATTTAAACCAATTCATGGATGCATCTTCTGCCGACTGAGACCAAACTCAAACCATTTAAAGACTAGAATAAAGGGCGAGGCGTGATAAAAGTTGTATACATCTTAAGTACAACGACAACCAACTCGCATCAATTTCATTGACTGAGTATCAAATTAGGAAAAATACCTTAGTTAGTATCCAACTTTTTGCTCAGAATAAAAATAATATCTCTTGGGCCGCTCAAACAATGCCATCCTTTGCGACTCTCTTCAAAAAATCATGCAAGCCTCAGTTTGTAGGGATTTTATAATTAATGCACAAACAATCAAATGCACGATATTAGAAATAGTATGCCCTGTAAAGAATTATAAGAATGCAGCTCGAAGCATTTCTCTGCGAGTATTAATCAACTTAAATATATATTACATTTGATAGTAGTTCATCGATAATTTATGATCCAAATCTTTTCATGAAATAATAATGTGTCTCTGGAGTTCTACCTACGATGTGTTAGTCTGTCTTGATCAAGTTTATTTTTGAGCCAACAGTCTAACCACGCACAATTTGCCTATCTGAATGAAAAAAGGGAAAATTTCACAACATTTGATTACATGATAGCGCATTCAATACTTTGGGCGTTACATTACATCATGCAATATTCCAGAAGCTTCTTCAATTTAAGTTGATCTTTTGAGTATGAGATCACAAACGTTGCGATGTATGTTCCAGGTGTACTGCAAATCTTGAGAACAATGGGTCTGTTGCATTTGAAGTGACGGCGTGCGCCATCAATAACTGGACAAGCATTAGGCAATCCTGCTATACTATGGCATTGAAAGGAAAACTTGCAATCGAAGCAATTATCCTTTGGAGTGTGTGTGCCTTCTTCGCATACGCATTTTAATCCAACTGGAATCTCTAGTTTCTTTTCAAAAATTGATTCAAGAAAGCGTATATTGCCGTGTGATTCCATGAGCCACTCGTCAATGTTGCCCAGACATACCTGGACCAACTGCAGATGGTCTTTCAACTCGGCAAAAAATGGTCCTAGGACCTCGTCGTGCAGAGCGCAGGCATTTATGAAGAACGATTCAAAGTCAGCAAACATGGAGTAAGAATCGGTCCTCTTGCTAAGTAGTATAACCAATTTACTAAGGCTGTGTGGGACTGTCGAGAGGCACGTTGTGTCGAATGATTTTATAGATTGTTCGGCATGTGTAATGAACTGAGTACTATCAGTGTCGACTTGCTGTGCTTTTACCACTTCATACCCATATCGTATAAATTCCGTGGCTTCAAATTTTACCGGGTTTGTTTTGTCTTTCATGGACTCCATGCATCGATCAAATATTTCTGCATTGACAGCGATAAGTGCTCGAATCTCGCGAACATTTTGTTCTACGTCATAACTTGTACTACTATTCTCCTTGGATGATTGTTTTATTATTTTCGAGAATTGTTCTGCTATCTTTGCTCTTTTGTGAGCCATATACTCGATAGGATCATCGGGCTCGTCGTCCTCCGTTTTCTCGTCTTCTCTTGTAGATGGCATTATGAGTAATTAAATGAGAGATTATTATGTTTTGATTTATGTGGAAATGTGGAAATTGATCAACCTCTGCGAGCGCGTGAGATGATGGCAACATCAGACATCAATATCTTCTATCAAGATCTACGACAGTTTAATATTAATTCCTATGTGAATATGAATGTTATTGTATGTTGCGTTGTCGTGTTCGTTGTTTGGGGAGAGACCGACGGGGACGGGCGGACCACGCTCTCGCTCGCACGCTGTCTCACGTCTCACCTACGATACAATACTACGATACCATACCCAACGATTATTATTTTTTATTATTATTTCCGCCCCGCCATGACATGACAGATTATGACAGAGTCAGAGCCGGCCATACACAGCATTAAATAGATAGTAGTAGTAGTATCAAAGACAGATTGTGTTCGGAACCATGACTCTCTTCACAGCCAATGATAACAATCTCCACGACGAATCCACCACCACGACCGCGACCGCCGACAAAAACCAACAGCAACAACCACTGCTTTCTCGCCGACAACAAAAACTGCAAAAATTACAACGCCTCCTCTTCCCCCATTATCTCCCCCATTTATTCTACCTCCTCGGCCTGACATGGACCTTCCTCCATCCCCTCGCTTCCCTCATTACGGGAGAAATGAAATGTCGTGGTCAATTTATTGATGAGAACGGGTTGGATGTGCATCGGCATCGGGTGGTTGGTTATCCTTTGGATAGATTGAGCGAATTGAGTGGTTTGAGTGGGAGTGTCGATGGGAGTGTGGATGGTTTCTAGTTTCTTTCCAAAAAATGACTCAAGAACGCTTATATTGCTGTGTGATTGACATGTTGCCCAGACATACCTGGACCAACTGCAGTGGTCCTTCAACTCAGCAAAAAATGGTCCTAGGACGTCTTCGTGCCGAACAAAAAAGACAACATCCAACGTTTCATTTCAATGATGAAATTCCTTTCATTCTTCCTTCTAACGATTGCAGTTGCCAATGCCTTTGTCGTTTGGAATCAAAAAAGAACGAGGACAACACTACAATCATCCTTTTTGACTATGTTTTCTGTGCAAGAATATTTGACGCCTCATTTCCAGGTTTCCGAGGCAACAGCAACGAACAAAAATGGCGCTCTGTGTTGAATCGTGCTCGTGTTTGCGCTCGGGAGGAGCCGAATGGAAAAGAATGTTCAATGGAAGAAATGACTTCCTTGCTTCAAGATTTTAGATCTTTTGGTTCCAAAGAGGACGAGGACGAAGAGGAGGAACGAGAATTGCTCATGGTCGAATTGGGATTCCAAATGGAACTCGCTGGTGCCAAACCAACCACACCAAGAGTAGCAGCCGCAGGAGAAGAACCATTGGAATATCGACACAATCGAATTTATGATATCGCTGCCTTCGTTCAATATTTGAGAACCAGAGAATTCTGTGTGCGTGGATCCAGCGATGATGATAGATGATAGCGGAATTGCTTCTGACTTGTAAATTCTATAGATATGTATGATTATATATTCCAGAGCTCTTCATTTCTGCTCTGGGTAATTTAATCTAAGACTAATAATCCTCGTAGGTATGCTTATAAAACCGAATCTATAAAACCTACAGATTAGATGCTGATGCTGGATAAAGTTGCGTCTTGGCTTTGTTCGAGCTACAGTAGGCTACAGTCCTCCGGAAAGTAAGCGAAACGTTTTATGGCGATAAAAACATTTTTGGGTGTAAATTTCCTCTACCTGGCGCTAACAGATATGCTTTGCAGCAAGTCCACTCCTTCCTTGGAAAGGTGCCTTGGAAGAGTATGCATGACCAGAAGCGTATCCTTATTCCAGTTGGCAACTATAATTTCGGTACATGGCAAGCAACGGAGAAAGGAAGGGTCAGGGGTATGGGCAATGCAATACTCTGGGACCAACGGTTCTGTTTGTGCCGTTGCCCAGGAAGTCATCATGACCTGCCGTCCTTGGTAGAGAGGACGGCGTGGAATTTTCCCCGGCGGATAATGGTACCCTTGATTGACGGCCCGTCGGACCTGATTGGGATTGGTCAGGTTGGGTATGGGCAGTTCCGAAAAGAAATTTCCCGCATCGTATCTTTCGGCCGTTGCCATGTCCCGATCGTTGCGAGCGATCCGCACCATCCGACAGGATGGCACGGCCTGGCACAAAAATCCCGTCAAAACATCGTTGGTGCTCAAGAATTCAACGTCGGGTTCTTTGAGTTCCATCTTTTTCGTCTCGACTTTGGCCTTGTCAATGTAGAGAGTTCGGAAACGTTTTTTGACGTCAAAGCCGTATCGAAAGGCACCCCGAAGAAACCCAAACGCGGTCGGCAATCCCGTGAGAGTGGCCACGTCTCTTGGATTTACTGCCAGTTCTTTGGTAACGAATTCAGTGTTCTGTCCCCAACGCAACGTGTAGTCTACCGACCTGTTGTACTTCCACAACTCCATTAACTCATGTAAAAGTTGGTAATATGTGGTACCGTCTGCCAACAAATGACTGATCATTACCCTCACACAATAATAGGACGACTGACCACCAGACGACGATGAACTTGTAGTTTTCAATGATGGCGCCGATGATGAAGTGGGTAAAAGGATTACTTGTATCCCAAAATGTGGTAGACATTCACGGATGCGTTGTCGAACATTCAAAAGAGAATCGCAGCGCGGAGCCACATGGTGATCCAGGTAGTCAAAGATTTCTTGGTCGTTTCCAACGGTCTGGTGATGAACGGAGGCGAACGGTGGAATCCCAGTGTTGTTGTTGTCGTCGTCGTCGTCATCATCATCATCATCGTTTGTTGTTGTTTTTGTCAAGTCAAGAATCTTTAGATAATGGCTAGCCTCATTGGGGAAGTACGCTTCTTGCACCCAGCATTCGTCCCCTTTTCGATTCTTGGCAGCTCGACCACGCAAAATAGGATATTTGTCCAATAGGGCTTGCAATGATTGTTCCAGCAGACGGGAGTCAAACTCATCCGACAAGACGGTGAATGTGACGATATCTGGCTGAAGATCCAGAGCCATCTTTACGAACTTTCCCTTTTGCAAAAGGGTCCAAGAAGAATCATCTCGGGCAGGTTTCGATTTATTACTTTGACAAATAATGCGGGGCGCCATGTGATGGATATTATTGGACGGTAGCGAGCGTGGATGGGTGTTTATTTGTGTGCGTATGTGTGTGTGTGTGTGTGTTCTTGTGAGATACTATAAATGAATGACAATTACTCTGAGAGAAGATGTTGCTCGTATCATACTATTATCTGCTCCCTTCTGCTCCTCTGACAGAACAAAAGTGTTGCTTGAAAAAAGAGGGTTCGCGATTAGACCTTATGATGGCAGACATCATCATAGTAGATAGGGTATCGTAGATCATCATACTCTAGAGATACATCATCATCAGATCAACCACAATTTAGTATTAATTCCTATGTACAATTGATTGCCCTCCTTGTTGTTTGAGGACCTCGCTCGCTCTCCCCGTCTATTAAAATTATTATTATTTCCACCCCGCCACCCGCCATGACATCATGACAGACTAATTGTTTGGAACCATGACCATCTCCACTGCCACCGCCGCCGCCGACAAAAACCAACAGCAACAACCACTGCTTTCTCGCCGACAACAAAAACTGCAAAAATTACAACGCCTCCTCTTCCCCCATTATCTCCCCCATTTATTCTACCTCCTCGGCCTGACATGGACCTTCCTCCATCCCCTCGCTTCCCTCATTACGGGAGAAATGAAATGTCGTGGTCAATTTATTGATGAGAACGGGTTGGATGTGCATCGGCATCGGGTGGTTGGTTATCCTTTGGATAGATTGAGCGGATTGAGTGGTTTGAGTGGGAGTGTCGATGGGAGTATGGATGGGTTAGATGATATAGAATCATCAATGGTCGGTTCAGCAGGATTATCAACAGAAGCAGCAGTAGCATATGAAAACTCAGCAACATCACCAAACACAAACACAGACAGCGGAATGTGCCACACACTGCAACAATTACATTCCTCCTCCTTCAATACCAATATCAATACAAACAATGACACCAACACCGACACCAATAACAGCAAAAACAATAACTACTACATTTCACCCTCGGTCGAATGCCTTCGCCATCAAGCCACCAATTCCATCACACTCGATATAGCACGCATTCTGCCATCGGTGGGTCCCATGATTGAGTCGACAGAGGCAATAGTGCTGGTGGTGGGCAGTAGCGATGCTGATGTTAGTGATGCAACAAATAATAATAATAATGACACACAAACAACAAATACAACCACAAAGGAGGATTGGTACTCCAAAAATGACTTTTATGCCTCCTTCACCCATTTGATGCAACGGTTGAGTAGTAAGAAGGATGCTCCGTGGCTTACCAAGACTGTCTTTATTGTATCATTGGCACCGAATACTAATAATAATAATGATAATGATGGTAGTGATGATGACGTGACAACTCCCACTCCGGATATGAACATGGTCATGGACGCCTTCCTCTCCTCCTACCTTGGATCCCCGCTCGCACTACCACCAAACGCCAACAGTCCATCATCCAACAACAACAACAACAATAAAGCAAAACCGCTCCCACCATCCATCACCCATCCCCTCCTACGAACCGTCCTCCTCCTCCACCACATACCCTCCCCACCCCTCTCCATCACCAATCCCATCACCACAGTACGCATCCTACCGCAGGGGACGGGAGGACGATTGCCCAATTTGGATTTGGTCTTTGCCACGTATTTTTCGTTCAAGAGTCAGGAGAGCGGTGCTGCTGATGGTGGTGGTGGCAGTTCCTCCAGGTCGATTTTCAGGGGGGGATCGGATTTTCGAATGTATTCTCCTTCCAATAATAGTAATATTGTTAGTGGTGGTATCGAGTGGTTGGAGGAAACATTGTTTGGAAGGAATAGTAGGATCAATTTTTCCAATGGTGTGAGACAGTATGGCAAGGATTTGATGGGGCTGTTTGGTTTCATGGCGGGAATGGTGATTGGAGCGTAAGTAGTATTGATAGTGTTGTTGTTGCTGTTTCTGTTGTTGCTGTCGTTGAATGATTGCTAGTATTAATTATGTTGAAAGACTCACATTTTTTGTTAATATTTTCATGTGATTAATTTGTGGTTGTTTTGTGTTTTTCATCACTGTATCAATGCCACATGGTACCATCGTTCCACGACCCAGGCATCAACCCCACGCATCCGCCCTCCTCCACGGCATCGACGCACTCACCATCGAACTACGCATCCCCACCCAACCTCTCGAAACCCCCACCTCTATTCATCCACACTATGCGGACTTTGCACGATGCATCGAACATTTATTGCGTTCTATTAGCAACCTCCATGAGCGTCTTCATCATTCCATTGATCAATATACGATGCCCTCGCCTTCCAAGTTTGTGAGTCATGGGGAATATATCTATCCTGCGATATTGGTGGCGCTGCCATTGGTGGCGAGGGCGGCGATGTTGGCTTTGGGCGATTTGAAGAGGTTTCGGTTTCAGTTTGTCGGTGTGGTTATGGGAGTGGTGATGATATCTTCTTGTGGTATTGGCTTGTTGGCCACGGCAGTACCATTGATGAGAGAAACATCTGCTACTGCCTTTATTCAAGGGTGGGTTTCCTACCTTGTGTTTTTCGTATCGTATGCATCTGTCATTTGGGCAGCACGTTGGAGTGTATCGCTACCCCGGCATGGAAGTAAAAATAGCAACACAACGACTAACAATGAAGGAGTATCACACAACGACAGTGATTTGTTGGACGATTCACAAAACAGCCTGAGATTCATTGCCTGTCTTCTTGGGATCTACCTCCATGCGCCGTTGCTGCTTTCAAACTATTCTCTTGGATTCCCATCATCGGCATTCTGGAGTCCACTTCTTGCCATATTTGTTGTTCCTCCATCGTCGCCATTGCGCTCCACCGAGAAAGGATCATTTGTCAAGAGCGTGGCCTTATTGGCGAAATGTGCAAAGGTCTTGATTTTTATGGTCTCTTCTCCACCGATGATTCTCGTCCCGAGAATATTCCAATCTTATACTCCGTATGTCCTTCTGGTGTATTCACCGCTTCATCTCATTTTGGCGGCACTGTGGTTTGTGTAAAGTTGCTGATGTGCGACAGAGTGCTGGGTAGTAGCAACCTAGTATATGGTTCGTTATAATATCACAAGTGGCCGTGAAAATAATAATATGCATTAGTATAATATAAAAGTCTAAATCAGATGCAAGTAAAAGCAACTCATGAACTAATCCTCGTCCAGCAAACCATCGCGAATAACTCCCTTCTCCGTGAAATGAAGGTTCCAATTCTTTGCAAACTCCCCGACTGAAATAGGTTCAACATCTGTACCCGTCAATGTCTCGCAATATTTACAATACTCCGCTTGTAACTGAGGATTATGTTCGCAGTCTTCCAGTTTTCGTTGCGTTCGAATGACATGTTGCGTTCTGTTATCGGTTTCTTTTATATCGCGCTCAAGAATGGTGAAATTGTGATTTGAGTCCAAATCCTGAAAGTAGGCGCGGGCGGAGTCAAGTGATGATTTACTTGTGGGTTGTGAATAACTTTGTGTCGATCCTTTGTCAATACTGCTGACAATAGGTTTGCTGTCAGTTGAAGTATCGAACTCTTCAAAAAGAAAGTTATTTGGCGAAGAATTGCGTAGAGCATCCGAGTCTACTGCAGCACATCGTTTGCTGCTTTTCTTTTTGATCTTTTTTTCGAGCATGGCTATATTTGCTGTGGTATTACTTTCGCATCTTTCTCCACTGTCTCTGTTGCGACATTCAACAGTGGTAAATTTCTCTTCCTCTTCTACCGACAGCAAAATCACATCCTGGACATCAGAGAATGTCACACGACGAGATTTTTGCGTATTCAATGCAGGAGTAACAGTAAACAATTTGACGGGCGATGCAATATCATCGCCCTGAAGAATTGCTTTTNTGCGCCAAGATCATGGTTTTCCAATGATTCAACGTTCAAATCTTCCTGCTGCAGTTGTCGATCTCTCTTTTTACGAGCATAGTATATCGGCCGGCATTTTTTGTCGTCCCAGCCAATTAGCGTGGCGATAGTATCTTTAGCAGTTGTATCTGTTTTTTTAGGGTTGTATGATAGATTCTTCGAAATGTAAATTGGTCTTTTCACCATTAACCCATAGGATCGTCTTTGGCGCATTTGCTTCTGCGGATGTGTTTGATATCCACGATGATTTTTTCTATTTTCATCGTCTACAATTTCAGAACCGATTAGATCATTACCGGTGTTGCTGTCGGAACTGCCATGTGATTTGGGTGGTAACAAAATGCTCGGTTCTTCAAAAATACTGCCATCACTATGATACTCTTCTCTCATCGCAAAAGTCTCTCTTGTGCCGTCGGAAGAGAGCGCAACTCTATTGATGGTTGAGTGTCGATCTTTCTTTTTAATGAAGGCAGGAATATGATTCGATTTTTGTCCGCGGACTCGATGCGATTTCTTTTCTTTTTGATGACTCATGCCATTTGAGAATGCCGCTCCAGATAAAGTGGAAGTATTATCCACATGCACTGGTATTGGCGAAGGCGCCCGCTTTCTTTTATTCTTCGAAACAGGATGCCCAACTTGAATTTCTTCTTGCGCAGAATCAAATAATAATTTGTTGCATGCACCATCAATTTCTCCTGACGTTGGAGCGACTGGCTGCTCGGATGCCCGCTCTGCCGATCTAGGCGCCCTATTAATGTTTCTTCCGGAACGAGCATAGTAAATTGGACGGCACTTGACATCGTCCCATCCGATGAGTGGATGATTCATCGCTAAATGTAATTAATCGAAGTGCCGTATAAAATTGCAGGAGGGGGGTATCTCTTTCAAAACTCGACAGCCCTCAGGAGTTGGCGCCTGTCGCGATGTGTTGTTATTTCTGGGACTGTAGGAGCTGCGTCGAGCAAAAGTTTTTACTCCCACGT
>JALLAR010000412.1:0-16135 GCA_036939335.1 Conticribra guillardii
AAGGGCTCATAACCTGTTGTTATGTAAGTAGGACAGAAACCTGGCCTTCTCAAATTTGTCTGCTTCAAATGTTTATATACAGGCTATATATAAAAAACATCTATATCCCGACCTTTTTCGACCCTTTTACCAGGTAAGGAAAGCCACATGCGCCCCGAGGTAAGTAGGTGAGGTTCGGATGCCCATCGTGATATGAATATATGTAGAACTTATACTCCAATTAAATAGAAAAATCTATCCATTTAATCTCAAGGAAACCATCTCGCTAGTAGCCAAAAAATTTAAAATCTCATCTTGAGAATGGTCGTTTCAGTTTTTTCTAAATTGATGTAGTTCCTGAGAAACAATTCATCAAACAAGTCTACTTGGGCTTGATTCTTGATGGATGAAATAAGGCTGTGAATATGATGTACCTCCAGATTTCAATTTCAGATTTCAGATTTTTTGCCAAATGAGTCACTAGAACTAGAATATTGTATGACTTACCATGTAAGACTCACTTCCAAATCCGACCAACGTGAATTTGTGATTTGACCTATTTTTATGACACGTGGAAGATTTTTATGGCAAGTGGAATGTAATCAATGCTTGACAGACAGTCGACTGTAGACTGTCATGTCGACCTGCAACACTCAACATCGCTCCCGCCCCGCCGCCCTCCTCTTTCTCGGCCACAATGGCACCAGCAGATCTATGCACAATGCAACACGCCAGATGTTTTTTTTTAGGGTGGCACGCGCAAGCGCGCAAATGGACACTTCGCGCATCGCACGTAAATTTTAATTCCTTTTGCTAGCTATCGAAAGCGTATTTTTCCCAATGCAGATTGAGGACCTATTTCGTATTTACTCCAGATTGAAATATTCGATTTTTAAAATAGGGGGAAAAATCGCTTTACGTTCAGTTCGGTACGTAGGTCCGGTATAAATGACTGACAGACCAAGTGTCCAAAAGTTTCTCCCCCTAAAAAAAACTCATCGCCACGGCATATTCTGTACAAGCGCAGACTTAAAGTTAAAAAATAAGCTCTTTTACAATTTATTTGTATTATCTACTACTAAGTAGTCTAGTTATTACTGCATCGGCAAGGACGCCATTGTCATTGCCGTAGTAGATACTATCACGGTACTATGATATACTCTACTAGATTGTAGTTTGCTGTTTGCGGGGGGTTGGGCAATCAACTGTCAATATTTTAATTTGAACAATTATTTTAACCTTAACCCAACCTTATCCAAATCTGAAATCCAAATCTGGGAATTTTGTCGATCCGGATTTGGAGCCCAAATCCGGGCCTCGGGTGTTCGAGGATTGCGATTTCAGATTTGGGAGGGGGTTGTCGAGTCAAAAAATGCCAAAAATTGAGAAATAAACGGAATCTGACGGTACATATTCATTTTAGGCTGTGATTATGTATGCTTCTTGGATTTCGATTTCAGATTCGCCAAACAAGAGTCGCTAGAATATTGTACGACTTACAATGTAAGACTCACTAAACCGAAATCCAAAATCCAACCACCTGATCATGTACCTGTCTCGATTTCAGATTTGATATTCGACAGATTTTTATGACACATGGGATGTAATCAACCCGGCAACATCGCTATCGACGCAACATCGCTCCCAGCCGCCCGCCCCGCCACCGCCGCCTCTCTCTCTAGGTAGTCCAGCAGATCTACGCACAATACAGCACGCCATTAAAATTAAAAAATAATCTCTTTTATTATTGTTTATATATTATCTTCTTAGTACTCCACTCTAAGTAGTTATTACTACTGCATCGGAAGGACGCCATTGTCGTTGTCATCGATAGTAATATTATCACGGTAGTAGTATCATGGTAGATATCGTTGCGGTTTGCGTGGGGGTTGGGCAATCAACTGTCAATATTTTAATTTGACTCGATCAAAAAGTCAATTATTTTAACCCCAACCTAACCCTATCAAAATCTGAAATCCAAATCCTGGCGTTTTGTGCTCCTGGATTTGGAGCCCAAATCCGGGTCGCGAGTGCTCGGATTTTGATTTCAGATTTGGGAGGGGGCTGTCGAGTCAAGAATCAACAATCGTCAAAAATCGAATATAAACCAGCATCCGATGATACATCATGATCAGTTTATATTTCATAGGCGGGAATGGAATTTCAGATTTGGTGATTTAGTGATATATCGGACAAAATCCTTGCACGTTTGAAAATCAGCAGCACATGGCTGTTTGCGATCGCTTGTTCATGGACAATGTATTAGCTGTCCATAGTTGATTGTTGTATTATATTATTTGATGGATGGAAGTGGTTTCTTGTTCAGCGGCCGGTCAATGCGGTTGGTTTTGGATTTTGTGTTTTTTTGTAAAAGCGGCCGGTCGATGCGGTTCGTTTTGGATTTTGTTTTTGTGCGCGCTGGCGCTGAGAGTGAAATTATTTTCTTTTTTCTTTTTCTCCCAAACGTTTTTTTTGAAATCATCGTGGACAAAAGTTGATGCCAGACGTCAAATTGGGTGCACGTGGGTGCGGGTGAACAGTCTTACAAAATAATCACAGCGTTATATTTCGTAGGCGGGAATGGGATTTCAGATTTGTAGGTTTTTAGCGATAAATCGTTCAAATCCGAAATCTGAAATCGAAATCCGGAGGGTATTACAACAACATGTTCACAGCCTAAGATGTATTGTATTGTACCGAGATTGATTGCTGGCGCAAGTAGATTGAAATTGGTAGATTCTTGCGAGGAGAAATAAAAACTTTGGAGAATTACAAATCGGAATCTTCCTGCTGGGGCTGTATGTCTGCTTTCTTATTTTTTTTTGCCCTCTATTTGCCTTTTTACTGCCCTCTTTTTCTGCACCCGCCGCAAGCCGCAGAAGACATCAATCAAGCGACCGTGGCGTGCTAGCTCCGTGACATTCAACAGTCGAGTCGCCATCAAAACAATCCGCGAAGTTTTATCTTGTACCTTATCTACTAGACAGGTAGTAGTTGACGAGAACACACACGCGGCATGCTCCATGGTGGAAGTTAGCACACCCGGAGCAGCGGCGGCGGCACCACCGCCACCGCCATCATCAGCAGGTGGAGGCGGAGGCGCGAAAAAGAAACGACGAAAGCGAGGCGGAGGACAACAACAACAAAAAGGAGACCACGCATCCAACAGCAGTAGTAATTCTGCCAAAGGAGGAGCAGTTGGCACGACATCATCGTCGTCATTGTCCGCCACAAACAAAAACAACAACAACAACAGCAACAATAATAACACTGGAAAAGATGGCGCGGGAGGTGGTGGTGGCGGAAGAGGAGGAGGAGGCGGTGGAAAGGGCAACAAGAAACGACGTGGGGGTGGAGGACGCGGAGGCGGCGGCGGCGGAGGCGGTAACGCCGAATCCAAACGAAATTCATCGTCGCCGATGCAGTTGCCTCATGTCAAGGTCACGTTACGAAGCATTGGACGTCCGGAAAAGCATGGCACGATTGGAGGGGTGGTGAATTCGGTGCGATCCTTTTTGGAGGGGGCATTTCCATCGTCGTGGTCATTGTCGTCTTCTTCTTCTTCTGCGGTGGTGGTCGATGGTGGTGGTGGTGGTGGTATTGTTGCGGCAAATAGTAGTAGTATTAGTAGCAGTAGTCATCATGGTGGTGGTAGCAGTACGGAGGGAGACAAGCCTTCAAATAATGTCGTGTACAGGATGGCATGTCAGATGGAAAAGGAAGCATTTGATCATGACAAGGCCATGGTTGCAAATGTTGTTTCATCCTCTTCTGCGGCGGGGAGCGCTAGCGCTCGTGCGCTTTCATTGGGGTGGGTATACCACGAAGACAATCACCACAAGCCTTCTTTTGCCACCCCCGAATCAGTTGCTTCCAATGTCATCAACAATGGAACTTACAACTACAAAAAGGGAAGTGGTACTGCTACTACTTCTAATAATAATAATAATAATAACAATGCTCCCATCATTCATTCCATCGTCAATGCCGCCATGTCACAAATGATGGTGGAATGCGGAAAGAAATATCTCGATTGCATTGGAGGGCGTGTCATTTTGGAAGAAGAAAGTGCGCTGGATGTCATGCTTGCGGAAATGGTTCAAGTGGAGAAGTTGAAGATGAAGATGAAAATGGCAGAAAAGGAGGAGGAGGAGGAAAATAATGAAATGAACAAGAATAAGGAACGGCAAGATGAATCATTTGCGGATAATGGTAATAATAATGGTGGTGGTGGTGGTGCATGCGACAAAGAGGATGAAGAATCCGCAGCAGCGCTACTGGAGAATGTCACGAAGGAAATGGGAAAGCTGAGCACCACAACCACCACAACCACAACCATCATCAATGGTACCAAGCAGACGACCGCCAAAGTAGTAGCATCCACCGATAATGGAAAAGATGCATCATCAATTTCAATTCCCGGAGTGCGCATCCGCATCTTGTCCGTAACGCCAGTCAAAAAATCGAAACGTCGGGGAGAGATTGGAGGAATGGTGACGTTGGCGCTGTACCCTCCGGATCCGTGCTTGTTGTTTAAGGATGAGTGTCGGGAAGCTGGTGCGTTGGCGGCGGAGAAGTATTTTGGAATTATGGAAGGCAAAGCTGCTGCTGCTGAAGCAGAAGAATTATTGGCGGCGAAGAAAGATTGGGAAAAGGAGAAAAAAGAAGGAGAAGAAGAAGAAGAAGAAAACAATGCAGAGGAGCAGCCGGGGACGAAGAAGGAGAACGAGACGGAAACTCTGTTGGAGGATACTACTACTTCCGACCCGCTTGCAGCAAATAGTACCGCGACCGATACTACCGCCAACAATGATGATGGGACTATTATTTCGAAATCTGCCCCCCCACCCAAAAAGTGTTCCATCATTCCACCACCTACACCCACTATTCCAATTTTCCCCGTTGTCTCTCCCGCCGAACGCTCTCGTGCAGTGGCGCGTAGCCGCGTTCTCCTAAATCGCACAATCGGTGCAATGAAGCTTTATGCTGCGGAATCGAAAAATGATTTCCATTCTTGGGAAGTGGCGGAATCCCTTTCTCAGAAAACATGGAGGGGACGCCCTCATCCGATGATTGGCTCTTTGATGAATAATGGGACATCATCTTTGCAACACTTGTTGATTGATGACCAAAAAAGTAGTAGTAGTACTACCAATGCTGGTAATGGAACAGGATCTACCAAAAGAGGACGCAAAGGATTTTCCGGAGATGCTCGTGCAGATCGATATGATTCCACCATTGAAAGCTCGGAGGATTACAAAAAGTTTTTTGATCATTGGAGTAAAGATGGAACGATTCCGAAAACGGAGCCTGCGGTCGCCAAAGAACCTGCGGCGCCCAAAGGTCCCGCTCCTGTTATATCCTACGCTGCTGCAATTAAAACGAAAAAAGTGGAGCCTCCTCCTCCACCACCACCGCCTCCTGCATTTGACGATGAAGGACGCCCTCTTTCGGCGATTGTGATGCATATTCGTGCAAAGCAGGAAGAGGCGGCCAAGGCGAAAGCGGAAGCGGCGGCTGCTGCGGCTCGTGCTCGGGCAACTGCGGCGGCGGCCGTTGCTGCGTCAAAGAAAAAGAAGAAGAAAATTGAGGTGGTAGTAACACCATCTACTTCGTCTGCGCCAGCTGGAAAAAAGAAGAGGGACGGTGCGAAGATCAAGAAGTCCAAGTCTAAGTCATCATCATCTGCACGGACGGGAAGTGGGAACAAAGGGTCTGCATCGGCTGGTCCACCTCCTGGAGCAGTATTGTTGAAGAAGGGAGTGAAATAAGAGTTGTTTTGAAAACTAGTCAGATACAACATGAGGAGGTACTGTATTGGATACTTCATTGATGACATGCGATGCAATATTGATTTGTCGGTACAACTCTCGCCTCACGTAAATTCAAAATACTCGAGGTGGCAGTAGGTTTCATTTGAAGCAAATGCCTTGTGATGCAGGATGACTCGTCAACCTTCGATAGAAGTCCAATCAACATCATGCATTGTTTGGTAGTTCATTGCAAAGTTGTGTTCAAATTTCCGCTCGTGCATGATAGGATTATTCATTCGTCAGTTTGTTCAAATTCAAACTGAAATTGAATTTCATTTGCTTCGTGAAGGAAATGTTGTTGATGTATACAAGATCACAAAAGGAATGCCTTGTAGCCAGTCAAATCGTTTGTTTTGCTGGAGATGGCAGGAGAGCTAGACCCAAATCTGAAGACTCATCCGTGCACGTATATGGCAACTCTGAAAGAATTGCAGAATATTGTGGCGAGCACACATTAGATTATTAATCATAATATCCTAAAGCTCATGTTTGCTTACACTAATTTTTGCAACAGGTAAATATTAGTAGTAGTCGTATTTCTTGTTTTGATTTAAAAGAATGTGGGCTGGTTTGTGAAACAATTCGATCAACACAATTTTTAAACGATTTTTCCTCTTCATCTATAGTAACGAATGGCAATCAGTTTTTGATATTGATCATAAAAGGGTACGTAGCGTGGACTATTTTGTTTATTACCTACACTCAATTGTTTTTCTGATTCATCATTTCGTTCTCAAGTTCAGCAGCAAAGTCATCATCGTCAGTTTCATCTCTATCTGATTCTTCGTCATCACTTTCAATCAGCAACATTTTATTTTCGGCTTTTGTTTCATCTTGTAACAAAGGCTCGCTTGCAAAATGCACCTGAGGTCGCTTCCCTAACGGGCCCATATGATGCGGACGCACATCTCTCCGAGTGAGGCTCCAATAGCATTCCATTAGCCATGCAGTGTGAACAACGTAGCACTGCGGCACGTCTACCCTTGCTCGTTTAATCTTGTCAGTACCATCGCGTGCAGCAACAATATGAGTTACTCGGTTTGAGACGCTAGGCAAAACCTATGTAACAGAACAGAGAGCACAGCGCAACAATGTGAATACATCCTGTGAAAAAATGACGGACAAACTTATGCATTGAAATGTGTCGTACCTCTGCTCCCAATTCTTCTGAATAGCGAACGACGTGCGGTCGGATTTGAGTTTCTACATTTTGTTTGCAGATGGGAATCAATCCACTGAACACAATTTTTGCCTGCGGGTGGCGGCGAAGTACTTCTTTCCTCATAGTACGCAATAAGCTAGGAACAGAAAGCTCGTCTCTTTCTTGCTCGGAAATCGTTTTTGAATAGTAGCGTTTATGAAGACGTTTAAGAATATCCGCAGTCCAGAGGAGCTGTACATCGTCTTCATTATTATCATGTTTGTCACTTGAAGCAGATGTCAATTCAACGTTTTCTGATAAATCATTGCCTGATGCATTGTTAACATCAGCGTAACCAGAGAAGGGTTTCCAGTGATATGGTTTCACTAGAAGTAGATTGTCTGGAGGCTCTCCAGGTCTCCCTGTGTCATTATTGTTCGCATTTGCCCACACATCCTCGCGATCATCAATGATTGCAGCCTGATCATACAACGGAGAATCAAATAATGATAAGTTGATGCACGACACACGTTGTAATATTGCTCAAATAGTTATTTCCACATCATTTCAAGTATTCATTACTCACCATGACACCACCACAAGGAAACACTCGCTTCAAGCTCTTCACATCCTTCCCGAGATCTCCCACGTCAGTTCTGGATACTATGCGCGAGCCAAACAATTTCCTTCGAAGATCGATTGCAGCGATCTCCAATCGCTCTGCCTCCTCCAAAACCTTACGCAGTTGATCCCTCTCGTCTGTAGGATCTTTCATTTCTACTTCTTCAACTTTTGCAGTTACTGAGGGTTCCTTCATCAACGTCAAATTTGGGGGTGGAACAAGAGGTAGTAAGCTACCGAACGCGACACGCTTCTTTTTGCGGGGGATGGTCATTTCGCCAGACGAATTGCTTCTCTTTTGTGAGGTTGGCATCGACGATGCTGAAGTGCACTCACAATCATCTGATTTTGCTGTGACGTTAGGTGTATTGACGTGATCAGTCAAATGTTGCTTGTCATTATTAGAACTATCTGCACTTGTACCATGGTCAACATCTTTTCCCCCGGAAGACTTTTTGATCGAATCTTTGTGACTGGTACTATCAGTTATAGCCTCATCTGGCGAAGAAGTCTCATTCGTGGATACTTTTTTTGTTGCATCATCATTTGTTTGTGCTCGTTTCATGCTTTCGCCACAAGCATTTGCAAACGAGACTGATTTTCCTTCACGCTTCACATCCAGAGATTTTGCACCATCCCTCTCTCCAACTCCTTCGTCTGTAGCATCTACGTCTCCTTCTTTCTTTCTCTCGTTATTCCTCTCCCTCTCCACATCCAAAGCAATCTCAATATCCATCCCCATATCCCGCTCTTTCGCTAATTCCAGTTGCTTCTTTCTGCCGATCCTCGCTTTATATTCCCTATACCTTCGACACTCTTCCTCCTTCTCCCTCACTTTTGAACGCAGCACTTGTAACTCCTCTTCGTCCAATGTGGCATCCACCAAGTGACGACATATCATGACTGCAATTTGTTCTGCATATGCGCGTGTTCCTGCAGTATAAACGGAGAGTTTGTACGTAGATTGAATCTGGTTGAAAAATTCTTTGAGATGCGGGCGAAGTTTGACATAGTGACGTAGATTTACAGAGACGCTGCCTTGTGTTTGCTCATGTGGAAGATAGGGTGGCAATGGTGGTAATTTGTATTGGTGTTCTTTTGATTGACTCTGCAGCATTTCTTGTTGTTGCTGTTTCTGGTGTACATATTGTTGATACTGCGCTGGTGGTAAATCGACGGGAAGCAATATGGACCGAACATCTTGTCGATTGTCAGGATTTGGCGCTGTTTTCTTTTCTTCTGCACTTTCCTTACTCCCCCCATTAGCATTAGCACTACTTTCATCTTTGCCATTTTGCATCAAAATTATTTCTTCCGCGACAAATCTCCCAGCACGATAATCATCCGTGGCATGCAATAATGTATGATCCAAGTCCATAACGAGACAAAGCTGTTTGGATTCCCTGAGTTTCTTTGAATCCGCCTCGGAAATGGATTTGGCTTCGGATTCGGATATGGTGAGGGTGACACCACCCGAGACTGTCATTTGTGTCATTTTTTTCGGACCGGATACAGTGGAGGATGTAGATGATGGATTATTCAACGAAGCTGCTGACGACGACGATGTTGCTTTATTGCGATTACGCCACGAAGATGGCGCATGCCGCTGAGGCTGTGGTTGCTGGGGTTGTCTCGTCTGCTGCATTTTCTGCGTCGTTTTTACTCCTGAAAGTAGCGACGATAATGATCTCATTGTTGTTGCTGCTCTTTTCACTGGTTTTGGTGCAGGTTTGGTCAACGGCACTGGTTTGGCCGCTGTGACGTCCAATGCTTTTGCCGCTGGCGAGTTGTGGTCCTGAAACTCTTTCTCCCATTCTTCTTCTAGATCCTCAAACTCGTCATTTCCTCCGTTTGTCGCATTGGATTTTTTGGTCTTGGTCGAGTCAATAATTGACGAAGCATCACCGGCATTGGTGTTCGAGCAGATTGTGGGTGTACTGTGTCGAATAGATGTGCCAATATTTGTTTCGCTGTTGTCAGCATTCTCACTGAGAAGATTACTATTTTCTGACAAATCAATAATGCTTTGATTCTCAGTTGTATTTCCATCGAACTCTGCGTCCGCATCAATAACCTCATTGTATAATTCTTTTCTTTGCGGCAATGGCTGCGATTGTTGCTTCTGTTTCTTTGGTACTTCCTCTTCTTTGCCCACTGCCCCAAAATCATTTTCTTCTTGTGGTGATGGTTGAGGCGCCCGAATATCACACCCACACACGGCACATAAATCTCCCACCATTGCCGGGTGTTCGCATGGTTCGATTGCTGCCAGAATAATATTATTAGGTACACATTTTGCAGTAGTACCAGAGTCGGCAATGGTTTGACGCACTTCAATGGCACTGGGAATTATGGGTTTGGTATAGATGATACGAATGAATCCATTGGCGGGAGAACGGATTTCTAAGGAGACTGAGTTCGGATCTTTGAATGGTTCGTTAGAATTCACTGTTGCCGTTACAGTTGATGATGCCACAGATGACGCAACAGAGGATTGCAGTGAACCATTCGCCGAACGTTTTTTCATGCGGGCACGAATAATGGATCGTTGAGAGGCAGCTGGTGCATTATTGGATGTATTACTATTTCCATTGTCATTACTTTGTGTATTGGTATCATTGCAACTATTCTCAGCCATGCTGCTGAGCGTCGCATCATCGGCATGATGTGTGTAAATCAATTGAGCAATCCTTTCTCCTTTTAAAACAAGAGAGCCAGGTTTGACTGTCCATCGAACATGCACATCCAATGATGATGATACTGAGGAATTAGAAGGGTCACGCGGTGGTGTTGACGTTGGTGTGGGAAGGCTGACTGTGAATCTGCTGTTGCTGCTGCTCGATGACACCATCGTGGAGGTTTTTATTCATTTCCTGAATTCTTACGCCGGCATTCTCATTATTTATTGTGGAACAAACACGGAATGGATGGCGCGCCTCGTCCTACTTTAAGCGATAACAACTTTTTGAATTAGAGGTAATAGTTGAATACATTCGACATAATAATTATTGATTATCAATAACGCACCTGTGTCAGCCAATGTATTTTATATTAGCTCAAATTTAATACTTTGTTTGTGCGGCCAAGGAAATTTCCTTGGTGCGCCAGAATCGACAATCAACCACTCCACGACAGTCCACGACGACGAGGGTATCGTATCTTCGTAATAATATTATTCTCAGATATCACCGGCGGCATGTTGTTTTTACAAGACTACTATGACCGAACCGTCGACAGCAGGGACAATTGGCGTCGAATCCAGGATAACGATCCAGGTCTCACTAGGCTGGATGTTTCCCTCAAACCTTTTCTTCATATCCACGAGGGAAACATCTATTCCGATATTGGGTTATTAGGGCGGCACATAGGCAACAATAAACATATTAGGGAACTTCATGTTAATGTAGCATATTATGAAGGGGATGACGTTCACGAGGCAAGACAAATATGTCAGTTGTTCTGTGAGGGAGTGAACCAAAATCAATTAATCGAACAACTCTCTTTAAGTTGTGGCGAAGACGACTTTTTCTTTGCAGGGGAATTGTGTCGATTTTTTAGTCCCCTTTTGGAAAATAATAAGCTTCTAATGTTGCAAGTGACAGTCCTTACCAGAGAGGGATTGCGCTGTCTTACGAGTGCACTCATGAGGCGTGGAAGACCTTTGGAAAGACTTAATTTGGGCCAAGTTGATCTCGACAATGACGTCGATGATGATTCAGTGAGAGAATTTGTGATGGCTTTGTCAGAGAACCCTGGATTGGCACCCAATAAGCTTGTTTTTCGTGGTGACAATATCAGTAATCTGGGATGGAATCCGATTATAGGGATTTTGCATGACGCAAGGTTCACGATGGAAGGACTGTATATTGCATTTAATTCCGAAATTGAGAACAATTCAGCCACAACTATTGCTGATGCCTTGGTTGGAAACACAACATTAAAAGAATTGTGTCTTGGCGCAACTTATGTCACAGAAAATGGATATTGTGCCTTATCTCAATCTCTGTGTAATAAAACCAGCATCAAAGCAACGCATTCTTCAAACCACACACTTCAGTCCCTTGGAGTTTTTCCTCCCTATGAAAGGTGTCATTCCTTTCTATTTGATGTCGCGCAATATTTGGAGTGGAATGAAAATCCAAATAAAAAAGTGGTAGCCCGTCAAAAAGTGTTCATGCAGCATTTTATTCGTGATTTTCGAATGCAGCCATTTGAGGAAATGGCGCCAGAGCTATTGGTTCGTGTTCTCGGCGTCAATGATAGAGCTAGTGTAGAGTGTGGCGGAGTAAGAAATGACAATGCCCGGCTTTCGATTCTCTATCAACTTATCAAAAGCGACCCAGGTATGTGTGCAATTGACAAGTCTGGTTCAAAAACCGAGGATGGTCGTCCTTGCAAAAGAAGACGAGTATAATAATTGTCATCATTCGGGAAGTGATACAATAGAGATCAGAATTGGATTTGGAATTGGAATTGGGCATTCATTTCCTTCCAGTCTGTTATTTTATTCGGTATTGTCGATTGAAAATTATATCGCAATTAATTCATGGTTTGCAACAATGTAATGACGATAGATATTTGTTAATTTTCTCTTTTTCGGGAGAATAGTATCTGTTCAAGTAAAATTACAATATGCTATTTATAATAAACTTTCCCACAACTGGTTTGAAAAGATTTGTACCTCGTCAAAAACATCTGTCAAACTTAATTTGAGGACCGTAGTACAACAGATTTTTTAATTGAATTCCAAATAGCGTTAAAAGTAAAAATAGGTGATGTATTTCCCCACATTAATTTGAGTCTCATATACTCTAATAATTATATTTTTTCATTAAACTCGAAAATATCAACACTTAATTAAAGTTGCAATATTTATTTCCTTTCCCAGCAGTGAATTGAAAGGTGTAAGTTTTGCAACAAACACATCCGCATTGTTCTAAACACATGGCTGCAACACTTCAGCACCATATTATATACATCATCACTGCTACAATCAAACCTATACCAACAAATAATAATGTCATCGTCACGATCATCATTATTCGTCATCTCTTCCTCCAAACAAAACAACCAGCCTTCAAATCCTCGCTCCCATCACGCAGCCACTCCCACTCCTCCTCCCCAAACCACTCCCGTCGCATCTCTTCCGGAACCACCCCCGACACACTGACGCACACACCTCCCGTCCGAATCACACGTTTGAATTCCCTCACGGAAGATTCAAAATTACCATCCCCCGATAAGTAAATGGCATCCAAGGCACCTTTTTCGATAATTACATCAAAGGAACCTTCCCATTCGGAAGGCAAGGATCTGGCATCTTGCACGGTCAATTTGACATTCTCCAAAGGATCGTCCTCTCCCCCCCTCCCCGCCATGGGAAGATATTCCAACAAGGACAATTGACGATCAATCGCACCCTGACTGTAATCAAATGCCACCAACGATCGATACCCCTCATTATACAAATCCAAAAGAAGTGGATCATTTCCACATCCAGGAATCAGCACCGATACACCCGCCCTCTCCTGTTTATCGGTGGGTAAATACTGGGAAATGTGCGGTTTAATCCCCTCGTAGCCGTAGTACCACGAGTATTCGTCGGAGGAAAAATCGCCCATGCCTTGGTACATGGCGTCCCAATAGGATTTGGTTCCAAAGGGAGAACGGGCGGCGTAGTCGTCGTTGTCGTCTCCTTGGTGTTGGGAGTAGTCTTTGTCGAATTCGGAGGATAATGATAGTGGTAGTTGTTGTGTCGTTGTTGTTGCTGTTGTTGTTGTTAATGATGGTGATTGGTGGTTGTTTATTCGTTTTGGTTTTGGTAGTGTTTTTGTTGGGATGTGGTTGTGATTATTGTGTTTTGGTATTTTGGTGGGAGGTGGAATGAATAGTAGGGTTGGTGGGTGGATGACGATGGCATTTTGTGTTGGAATCATGTTTTTATAGTTTCAAGATCATCTATCTGACAATGGCGCTCGCTATTAACTGTACCCTTGATGGGCCCGTGCATTTGACTACTAACTGCCGGCAGTGTTATGACAACGATTCATTTCAACAGTTGTACTATTGAGACCAATGCAGGTTGCCATGATGTTACTAACAGCTCTAGAGTACTTACTACTTTTATCTCCCGATAGGTTGACGGACGAGGTTGACGGTCCTTCCTTCAATTTCTATCTCGAGATTCTCGAACAGAAACAATAAAAGGTCATAAAAGAGTGCTTTTGCCGGCGGGTGGGCGGGCAGGGCGGGACGAAAAGGGCATAATTCATGACAATGTACTGATTCCTACATATATCATGTCATCTCTCATCGTCCCTCAAATAATAATAAACAACATAACCCCACCGACAGGTACTACCATGTACCATACGCCCTCATACGCCCACGATAACCATCTATCACCATCACGCCAGATCGCGCCCACCATCGATCAGCCTTTGTCCACCGAATTGCTTGGATCAACGAACTCACATCTATCATACAACAGAACTACCACCAACAACAACCAAACACAACCATGTCCTTCGGAGGCGTCGCCGCCCAACAACAACAACCCACCGCCCAACTCATCGGCTCCTGCACCACCGGCACCGCCGCCACCGCCGCACCCAACGATCACTCCGTCCCCCAAGCCGGAAACGATGGAATCTCCAGCGTCATTTGGAGCCCCACCGCCAATCACCTAGTCTCCTCCAACTGGGACGGAGGAATCCGATGCTGGGAGGTACAAGAAAGTCAGGGCCAAATCCGCGCCCTGCCCAAAGCCCAAGTCAACCACGAAAACAATTCTCCCGTCCTCTCCTCTTGCTTTTCTCCCGATGGCACCACCATCTTCTCCTGCGGCGCGGACAAGGCCGTTCGCATGTGGAACCTCGCGCAGCAACCTCCGAACAACCTCCCGCAACAAATTGGGGCGCACGACTCGCCCATTAAATCGGTGGGGTTTCTCCCCGCGACGAATCTCATTGTGTCGGGAGGATGGGACAAATTGCTCAAATTCTGGGATGCGAGGCAACCGAATCCCGCGTGGCAGCTTCAATTGCCGGAGCGGTGTTACGATTTGGACGTTAGCGGGAATATAATGGTGGTGGCGACTGCGGGCCGGCATATTTTGAGCTATAATGTGGCGGGCCAGCCGCAGGAACATCAGAGGAAGGAAAGTCCGCTCAAGTTTCAGAGTCGGTGTATTGCGGCATTTCCGGATCAGACCGGCTATGCCGTCGGGAGCATCGAAGGAAGGGTGGGGATTCAATACGTGGCGAAAGTTCCGGGAAAGGAGTCGTTTGCATTCAAGTGCCATAGGCAGGAGTCGAATGTCTATCCCGTCAATTGCATTTGTTTTCACAAGGGGTATGGAACGTTTGCGACTGTGGGTGGAGATGGGATTGTGAATTTTTGGGATAAGGATAATAAGCAACGGCTGAAGGGATTTAATGCCATTCATCGGACGATTACGTGTGCGAATTTCAATGCGCAGGGGAATATGTTTGCGTATTCGAGTAGTTATGATTGGAGTAAGGGGAGTCAGTATTATGCGCAGGGGACGCCGAATGAAATTTTGATTCATCATGTGTTGGATGAAGAGATTAAGCCGAAGGGGAAGAAGACGTCGAGTTATAGATGAGTTTTTGGGATTGATTGGGTGATGGGCGCAGTCTTTGATGTGATGTCAGTGCTAGCGAGTAAGCCCCTGTGTTACTTGTCACAATTGGCCTTGATGGTGATTTGAAGTCTTGCGCCTACATAATCTACTAGCAATAATTTCATGTCATGGGAGAGTATATTATCATGGTGAAATATCTTTCTATAATTTAAAATTCCATTTTTATCATATTTACACAAAAAATAATGTGAATGACAGAAGAATTGAAAAGACTTAAAGGGCCAGGGCAAAAACAATTTGTTAGAATCCCAATAGAGGTGAGCGAGTGATAATGCAGAAATAACTGACTGAAACTGATTAGAGGAAGCACTTTATCTTGTGTCAGTATTGGTATTTTGGTCTACTTCTATCATAATATATGTTAATGCTTTAAAAAAATGTATGCTTCACCACAATAGCTCCTATTGTGGCTACTACTGATGAAACAAAAGAGGAATAAAAGTTTTCCAACCTGCTGCTCCCAATGTATTATCTCAAGGAAAGTCTTTGTTGTCAAAAATAAAATTCAATTGGAAAAATAAATGAGTGTTGAGCTATTTTGTAGAACCTACCTCAACGTGTGATTTGTGCTGGTCACATGACAAATCAAAACTATTTACTCTTTTGGCAAAGCAGTAAGTTGAGGCTACCAAACCAACATGATTCCAGCAGAACCTCAAAAAAGAGTGAATACAAATGAAGTTCAGCGCAAGGGCCCTATGATTTGATTCGTGTAATTGTGGGAATATCCCCCCCCCCCTCTCGCCCCGCTAGGGGCGACCTCTTGGAACACATGATTTTTTGGAACGAGAAGAGAATAGAAGCTAATCTAAAGCAATTTCAACAAAACTGGTTGACCTGAAATACTTTTATTTTTCAAGGCATAAATTTTAATACAATATGCACCCTATATCTTATTATATAACTTCTCCTCCC
>JALLAR010000413.1:0-16111 GCA_036939335.1 Conticribra guillardii
TGCAAGTATCAGTTTCATTGACCCCAGCCCATTACTACACCGAATAATATCACACGTCAAATGAGTATGGTACAAGAACTAAGAACTACAACGTATCAATTGATCTCGAAACAAAAAAAAATCCATGAGATTATCGTCGAATCAGCATCCTTCACTAGAGTCTGATGAGGGAACGTTTCAAGTTTAAAGTCTAAATTAAGCGATTCCGCTAAGTTATTTCAATTGTCTCTACATTTTAGAATAACATGCAAATTAAAAACAAATCTGTAATATTATTTTCATGCTCAATATAATGTTATTGCCACATGAAATATGGTTGGAGCAATCAACGCCCAATCAAGGGGTTTTAACAACAACTCCGCCTGCTCCCGCAACAATAGTAGCAGTTGCCATACCACAAAACAAGCCATGCTCAACAACTCCGCAAAGAGATTTCAGATCAGCAGCCATTTTTGGCACATCCTTGATATTTTCCGTAAAATGCAAGTCCACAATATAATTGCCATTATCAGTCACGGCAATTTCGTCTCCATCAACTTTGTTGTTCGCACTTGATCCCATTCGTAGTACTGGCTTACATCCTGCGCATGAGGGCAGAGCCGCAATTGTACGAATGGTATGTTCGTGGCAAAATGGAGTGATTTCAACAGGGATTGGAAATCCAGGACCGAGGCCATCGCAAAGTTTTGAATCATCCACTGTTTTAATAGAAATTGAATCCAAATTACAGAAAAAAATTACGCAGAAGACATAACGAGAGGAATTTGTTATTCAGCATTCGAAAAAACAAGGAGGATTTGTGTTAATGACATCAGCATTCATTGTGTGTAACTCTTACCAATAACAATGAATTTGTCTGCCGCCAACTCTACCATCTTTTCCCTAAGCAAGGCGCCCCCACCACCCTTGACAAGATTGAAACTTGGATCAACATTATCCCTGTAACAGAAATAAAGAAAATGAAATGAAAGTTTGACTTTTTAGTAAAAACACAAAAATGAATTTTCCTGTCATGACTTCGAAATAAACTTACGCCCCATCAATCGCGACGTCAAGCTTTGAATGTTCATTAAGAGTCATAAGTGGTATTCCCAGGGATTCCGCCTGCTCCTTAGTTCTATTAGAAGTCGGGACCGCAATAACGTCCTTGAGCTCGCCGGACTTGAGCTTTTGACCGAGTCGCTCGACGGCATAATAGGCAGTGGAACCGGTTCCAAGCCCAACTGTCATTCCAGATGTGACATAATCGTCGATCGATTTGTAGCCAGTCTGCTTTTTCAACTCTTCCTGCGATGTCATCCTATAATTTCAATCGCTGGTATTCGTCGGAGCAGGGACGGAGGTTTGCTGTGTAAAAGTAGGCTACTACTACTGGGACAAATTAAAAAAAAATGAGATGTGAGATGTCAAGTGAAACCAGCACCAATTTGGGGCGTGGAGCGTGGACCGTGGACGGCGATAGCAATTTGCTGACGTCTGTCCTTTATTATTGTTTGTAGAAACAATTGCAGTTGCTAGTACCTACAACCTACAACCTACAACCATACTACGCGCGCGCGCGCGGTAGTAATTATCAGTAGCCTCTCTAGAGAGAGCTCGCATAGCAAAAGTCGATGGCGTCGTTTTTTACTATCTCCCAAATAGTAAGCCGTGCAATACTACTTCTTACTATTGACGAAGATGAAAAGTTATCCGCTATTTCAGATAATACTTATTTCAATCTTAGAGATTTTACACTTTCAGACATACTTCTTTGTAGCGAGGCGACCAAGCTCGACCAAGATAGGCGGAGTCCAATAATAATGACAAACTCCCTTGCTACTACTTTGCCACTTCAGAGGCAACGATCCTTGCGCATGCATGAAATAATAAGTATTAGACCATCACCAGTTGGCACACAGCTTCACTGCTTCTCCATACAGATTGTGATAACATACTAGGCTATTAGGTAGGGGTGTCTATAGGTAAATTTCTTTGACTGTCATTTAATATTTTAATGACCAAAGCATTATCTTCCTCCGTCCTCGATCGACTCAGTCAGAAGCTCCAAGAGATCATCAACTCCAATAGCATGCCACATCTTTTGCCAGTTATTGTCAATTTTTGGTTCTTCCTCTCCTCTCCTCGCTACAGTATGCATTTGTTCTTCAGCTGCACCATATGGATTCATCCCTGCATTCTTTGCCCGTTGATGCATTGCTTTCAACTCTTCTTCGGTCATAACAGGGTTTCGGCTCATAAAATTGATTCCCTCAAAGACGCGGACCCCACCACGTTCAAGACATTGGAATTGAATAGCTTCCGTGTATTCACCTACCGCGAATAATGAAAGGCAAGTTGCATGCTCGGGTCAGTCATGGCACATCTCACATGTAGAGAGAATATCATGAGCAAACGACTTACCTGTTGCAGGGTCTTTCTTAACATCAACAATGTAGTTAGGAAACTCGACGCCAAAACCTTTTTCCCGAAGAATACCAGGTGGGTCATTTTCATCAACTCTTCCAAACAAAAAGTAATGTGCCCCATTGGCAACAGGTGACTTCATTAAGAATACAACAAAAAAGAAGAACTTAGATGGGTGACGTAGAAATAAGACAAATTTGCACAATACATGACATTATGAGAAACCTACCTTGTCCCACGAAAGCTTTGCAGAGTCTGGTGCAGGACCTTTAACTGCGAAATCATCCGTCCAGCCCTGTGCAATTATTCAGAAGCAAATTGTGAGTTTTGTAATGTAGGAACATCAACAAGGATTTCGACATTTACCAATCTGACGTACCTTTTTGTCTGGTGTTATCTTAATATCAAGTGTGGTGTCATACACCTCCTTAAATTGAGTCCAATCGTGAAACTTTTGCTCGTACCACTTTCCTTGGTATTTATCCAAATCAAAGTCATCCATACTTGGTTGACGGACATCCTCATATGCGGGACAGCCTTTGACAATTTGCCCATTGTAATTATCGTTAATTTGGAGGTTAAAATCGCCAAGACCTGCTTGTCCATCCAGACCAGCTCCAACGTAGGTGAGGAATGCTGCAACTGCGGCAACATTCAGGGCATTTCGAAACTGTTGCAGAGCCATATTTAGAGAACATCATCAATCAAACCATGGGTTAATGCAATGCCAAGCGAAAATATGCGACAGTGCCAAAGACTTACTTCCTTTGACCACGCAGTTGCTCCAATGAATAAAATATTAGCCATAAGAAAGGTAGCCGGAACAAGATCAAACACCATAGGACCTGGGCTTCCATGAAGGACATCACTAATCCACAAAATGGGTTGCAGCAATGGGTGTCCAACAGCGAAGAATACCCAGAAGTTGAATGCATCCCAAAATTCTGACGGGTCAGCAACATTCGCTTTCATTTCGGCCAAGTTCGAAAAGAATTCAGACCATGCTCCCCAGTGGATTGCAATACCGACGAGACCAAGATCTGCAGCAGCAAGGGCTAAAGCACCTTCCGGGATATTCAATTTTGAGAGAAAGTTGCCATTGGCTGATGACGTTAGTGCAACATCTTTCGCATCAGCAACTTTTTCCAACAAATCCACGAATGCATCGGCAAATTTTCCATTAGTTTCCTCGCTAACGATGGGCGCCGCAGGGTGGAATGTAAGTTTCATAGATCCATCCACCGTTATGGTAGATGCTTGGTATAGACATCCCGAACGAGAGTGTGGTGTTCCATAGTAGACCTCTTGAACCTCATACTTTCCATGCTTTACCTGAGTATTGATAGTACATCAATTGGAAGTTTGACAAATAGATATTATAAATTGATCGATTAGAGATAAATTCACTCAGCCTACAAAATGCGGAGGTTCTTCGACTCACCTGGATATTTTCCCTATCAGCACCATCTTCCCTTCTAACGGCCTTCTGCCTTTCATAGACCCCATTATTAGATACCCCCGCACTATATGCGCGCCCCTGAGAATCCTTACTCTTGGCCGTCAAGTCAACAAGGTTATTCATATCAGAAATCGTCATGGCAAAATCAAACACCCTCACTGCGTGAACGGGACCATCCGACTCTACAAATTGTTTGGTTTGATCTCGTCCCTCTCTTGCCAAATCCCAAAATAGTTGTTGACTCTCACTAGATTCCGGTGATGAACGGAATGCTTCCCCTGAGCGATCTGACAGGGGACCCAACATGAGATCGTTACTTCCAGCCATGCACGCCACAGTCTCACACTTGTCAAGTTGTGCACCAAACCTCCTCATATCCAGCGATTGCAACACTTTGTAATTCCTCGTCATTTCCGGTTTGGCATCACCTCCATCAATGAAATCGGAGGAAGTCAAGGCCATTGCGGCAATGAGTGCATTGGTGATGGTAACACCGTTTGCGCGACATGCCTCGAGTAATGCCGAGGTAGTTTCCTTGGACAAGGATCGGAATTGTACAACAGATTTACGTTCAGCGATCTTGTCACTTTCTCCACCAGCACTCTTTCCCATGATAGTGGTGATTGCTCCTAGGATACTATTTCCACTTCCTTCAGAATCAGGTAAAATGACAGGATTGCTAGATCCTTCTCCAGCCTTGTCAAGTACATATTTGAGTGTTCCAAAGGATAGTCCATCAGTTTGAATATCTGACCATCGATTATTCAATCCCAAAACTGAATCTTCCACTGCCATGGGCATATCCTGACTTTTCGCCTTATTTTTCACACCCCCACTTTTTTCAATGGATACAATATCCGCCAACAGTTGGTCCATCAGTACATTCACAGATCCTTGATCGGATATGGCATGATTCGATGAATACACGAGAGCACACGGACCATTCTTTTGTAAACGGTGCAAAGTCAATCTCCACAAAGGCCCTTTACTGCAAGTCTCATACCACGATCCATCATCCAAATCATTCACAAAATTTGTTTTCCAACTTTGTTCCAATGCCGATTCATCTGATCCAGTTACATCTACCACCGTCAATACATCCTTGCTTGTAAAGGTGTTACTCTCAGGAGAAACGAAAGTGCAAGGATTCGGCTCGCCTTTTCGGACCATTTGCATCGCATCAATACGTTCGTCTGGTTCGCCATCTCCCTCGACATGACATCTCAATAGGGGGTGGGTATCCATGGCCATTTCAATGGCTTTAGAAAGTGCGTTGACGGAAGGGGTGGAGGATAAAATATAGGCCGAGGTATGCGCCATGCTCGGGAAGGGGGGAAGGCCCTCCGAAAGTTTGGGGGCGTATTGGCGTGGGAGCATGAGGAGTTCTTGGGAGCCGAGAACTCGTTCACTTTGCAATGCCGATGACGGGTGTCGAATGCCGGAAGAAGACGACGACGATGACATTGTTCTAGGGAGTGGTGCTGTGAAAGCATGGATGTCATTGCTTCCTGAAAGTAGGGTGTACAAACACCAAGCCCGGGTGGGCAGGGTGGATAGAGACTTCATTTTTATTTCTTTTTATTCTTTGATCGCCTTCAGGGACCATGGGCCATGGTCATGAAAGTTGCGTTGTGTGAGGGCGGGATGGATGGAGTTGAAGCATTTTTTTGTGGCGGGAGCTTTTACGCGGAGCTTCGTGCGTCACGTGTCATTAAATATTACGATACACATACTATTCCTATGTATGTGAATGTTCGTAAATCTTTTTCATTGAAAAGTTCAATAGAAAGCGTCAAACGATTTTTGACCTTTTTAATAATAAATAATTTATACAAAAGAGAGGAAGTAGTGAAGATATCTTGTGACAAAGATCGCGT
Source organism: Conticribra guillardii (assembly GCA_036939335.1). NCBI lineage: Eukaryota > Bacillariophyta > Thalassiosirophyceae > Thalassiosirales > Thalassiosiraceae > Conticribra > Conticribra guillardii. Next base: position 5,743 of record JALLAR010000413.1, read on the forward strand.
CCGGAATTGCACCCGTTATGGAAATGCATGGATGAAATAAAATGGCACAACCTCCGGCAGGCTCGCTCTATCTTCGCTCGCTCCTCCAGGCCAGCCACACGCACCCACGACATGAAAAGACACACAATCAACAGCTTGCACCACGAACCACGAACACGGAACAATCAAAACGATACGAACCCTACGAAACCCAAAACAATTCGATCGATTCATAAAGTCTCATCAACCGGAAACTCTCAAGCCGACCACTTAAATACCCTCAACCCAACCCTCTACATCATCATAACCCAACATCAAAAACCATGATTGCCAAAACATCCGCCCTCTCACTCTTCCTCGCCATCGCCTCCATCAACGATGGATTCGCATTCACCCCCTCCTCCATCTCCCGTGCGGTGCGCAGTCCTTCTTCCAACACCCAACTAGATGCCAAGAAAAAAATCTTTATCGATGGCGAAGCCGGAACTACCGGATTGCAAGTTCGTGATCGTCTTGCTGGGAGGGAGGATTTGGAAATTATTTCCATCTCGGATGATCTTCGTAAGGATGTCAATGAGAGGAAGAGGTTGATTAATGAGGCTGATTGTGTTATTCTTTGTAAGTTATTTTAAAAGCTTGTGTATCATTATTTTGAGCGTGCGATGAGTATGTTTGATGGAATGTGTTGAAAAGGGACGTGTAAAGGCGCTAGAGGTTGGTGATGAAAGTTTCGATTTGCCATGTGCACACAATGTGTGATATTTATGGGCAGAGCGATAGATAGTGTGGAACGATTCGATTCATCCTTCTTTCTATTCAAGGTTTTCACTTTTCATGTTTTAAATTATTTCTCATTGTGTAATATTTCACCTCTATGATCGCCACCCAAATAATAATAAACAGGCTTGCCAGATGATGCGTCCATTGCAGGTAAATACTTAATATTTGAAAACAGCTTCTGCTTTTCATTGAGAAGGCAGACGCTCTAACTGCATCGTCCCTCTCAATTATGTTCTATTCTTCATAGCTGCCAACATGGTAGAGAATGACAATACCGTTGTTATTGATGCATCCACCGCATACCGTGTCGATGACAATTGGGCGTATGGTTTCCCTGGTAAGAACCATGACTGTTTTTTTGTGCAACGCACATCTGTTTTTTTAACGTCTGCTGAATTCTATTCTTACCCGTAATGCAATTCACGAAACACGTCGTTGTTGCTATATTTTAAAATCAACGTGGCATAACATAATTTATACATCAATGAAAAATTAAGAATTGGAACCGTCTCAAAAAGAAAAGATCAAAGCAAGCAAACGCATCTCTAACCCTGGATGTTACCCCACTGGGTTCATTGCTCTTGTCAAGCCTCTTGTGGATGCCGGAATTATCGGCAAGGATGCTCCTTTGACTGTGAATGCAATTTCAGGATACAGTGGTGGAGGAAAGGGATTGATTGAAATTTTTCAGTCCGATGACCACGAACCTTGGGGTGCTTATGGATACTCGATGGTGAGTGTAACATGATTATTTTGCCGGAAACGGGACTCTATACCTCACTATATTATATTGCAATCACTAATTCCTCAATTTTAATGTTTTTTTGTTCTAAAAGAATCACAAGCATCTCCCTGAAATGGCGAAGTACACTGGATTGAACAAACAACCCATCTTCCAACCTGCTGTTGGATCCTTTGAGCAGGGAATGGTAGTGTCGGTGCCCATTCACTACTCCCTCCTCAGAGATGGCACCACAGGAAAAGAAATTCACGATACGCTCAAGAAGCACTACGATGGGTCTGCCTTTGTTAGTGTCATGCCACTAGACGAAAGTGGGGCAAAAGAAGCTGGCTTGTTGGAGCGAGGAGCATTTTTGCGCCCGGATACTTTGGCTAACACCAATAACCTTGAGTTGTTTGTATTCGCCAATGATGAGGCGGAAAGAATGGTGTTATGCGCAAGGCTTGATAACTTGGGAAAAGGAGCGAGTGGAGCAGCAGTCCAGAATTTGAATCTTTCTCTCGGATTGGATGAGGTCACTGGCTTGTAAATTCCGATTTGTTGTGACTTCTAGATTTCATTATTAACGCCTCAAAATAATACATTATTAGTCTATTCTACTCGTAAAAGTTAATGCAGTCAGGATTGTCCAATAAAGTAGTTACTGATTGTAGGGTGCTCAGTATGCGCCTATTCATCAATACAAAAAATATCAAATCATACACTGAAATCGTATCGTACTCCTTCAATGTTGGGCCATTGTGAATCATAAACAATAATCAGCTTCATTTTACTTAATTTTCAAGATTTACTCAAAAATAAACTACACACGAAGCTCGACACGAAAAAATGTTGGATCTCGGTAGAACTGTCTTTTTGATGTAACAAATTGAGCGTTGTTTGAGTGATCACCCCTTAACAGTTGAACCAAGGTTTCAAACGTTGTGAACAAAATGAGCAGTTCAATGACGGTGCTTTATGACAAGAATGAGAAGTAAGACCATGATCGCACAGAGGAGACAAATTATGCATTTCATTGGCCTTGCACTTTTCTGACTCTTTTCTGCCTTCTCCAATTGCTGAATACCTTCTTTCGTATGCTCCACAACAGCTTCCATGTTATAATCAATTCTATCCAGTATAGTCCCTTGATCAATCACCAGCACAGCTAATTCTTTAAAGATTGATCCTAATTCTTCGATACTTTTTGCAATCTGAGAAATTTCCTTATCGCGAGATTGAATTTCTGATTGCAAGTCATCCACAACGGATAATTGCTGCGTTGAGCCAAAATTGTAATCATTTTGAAGAGTGCCATCATCTTCCAAGTTGATACCAAACCGTGTTTCGCTTTCAACAAGACCTCCTGATTTTTGTGCTTTCACATCTCCCAAGTATTTTCGCTGCTTTTGTCGAAAGTCAGCAGACAGTTCTTGCAGTTGCATTGCCAAACTTTTTCGAGAGAATTGTGACCCATTTATAGGAGTTATCAATTGAAAAGATTTCAGCCAAACGAGATTATTCAATGAACAAAGTGGCGTGACATGGTATTTGTAAACAATGAATGACCTTACCTGCGTTGCACATTTGCTCCAACGGTTGCTTCCTCTCCACCTGCGCGCCTAGTAGAGGTACCCACTTTCTGAAGAAATCTCTCTGCCTTCCTAAATAAATCTGAAATTACACCAAATGAAATATTGCACCGAGACAATGAGAATAAATCATGATATCTCATTTCATCCTCAAAATGCGTGGTATCCATGCATTATTCAAACAATACAACTTAATGCACATCAGTCCCTCGGCCCTTAAATTTCCATGAATTGAACTTACTTGTTACTTCGGTAGTCTTTCTCTCTATTTGTTTTTCCATGTTATCCAAATCTCTTCCGAATACCGTCCCAATTCTCGACGCATGCATTGACGCCAACTCCGACATGAGACGCTGGATATCAGCCACAGTGCCATTTACTGCATCCACATCGCTTACCCAATCAGGAGGAAGAGTTGATGCGTATGCAGAACCATCCTAATTCCATGAAGTATTTCACCCAAAGTAGAAAGTTAGCTCAAGCGAAATTGTTTGGAGGTGTGAAAAAAATGTCACGCCACCCCGGAAGACTTACCTCCATTAAAAGGTGATCGTCTATAATATCATGCTTCTTTTTCGAAATACCTGCCAAAGTAAATGACAATGGGCAAAAAAAAATTAGGTTTCAAGACGACAGAGTCGGCGAAGAAAATAAAGGCAAGACGAGTGCATGCTTCGCAGCATACTCTTTTCGTGTCCGAGCCGACGCATGTTCGACAATAAAATATCATAATGAAAACAAGACAATAATCAAAAGTAGCCACAACTTTCTCTATGAAAAGAATCTTTATAGTATTGTATGCTTGCTTGACTTCATTATCACAACGGTGCTGCGGCAAAACAAATAATTACGACGGCGCGGGTCTTCGATATAAATTATCCGCCGTCCGTCGGTCAGCCTCAGCAAGGCAAACATACCAAAAGAAGCCATGCTCTTCGGTCCTCCCAAGCTTGCGACATTTGCTCCAGAAGATCGTCTTCGGACGTTAGTTGCCGTGCGACGCTCATTAAAGGCGGAAGTCAAATCTCTCGATGCCATGGTCTTTTGTTGTTGTTGTGTGCCGAGGTGACCAAAAGGGCGAGAACGACGCAGCCCCGGGCAGGATAAATGTGCCCTGCATAATAATATCATGTCTGGCCATCGTATCTTTTATTTTGAGCTGCTTACACTTTTCACTTTTCACGTGGCAATCGTCGGTCAGCAGTATGTTGTATGTAGTACCATACCTACTACTAGATACTCTACTCTATCTACCTACATCCGTCCATACTAGAGGGTAATCGTCAGCGCGGGAAACCCAAGCCAAGCTAGGTACTACAATAATCCACAAGATCTCCATTCATCACAACAAAACATAATCCTCATGGCCGCCGACGCCTCTGTACCCAGTGGTCCATTTCAGCAACCTATGGCAAGCGACGGTCCGCCTCCGCAGCATTCTCAGCAGCGACCCAAGTCGCAGTCACAGAACCCGCAAATACAGCAAGACGGAAATTCAAGAAATCAGAGTTCCCGTGCCGTGGAGCGATCTTCGAAGTCGTCGGCGACGTCTGAGCCAAGAGCAGCCCCAAAGAATGGAAACGAAACAGTGCCAGCTCTGCACGATGAGGAAAACAAGTACCTCCTGCAAATGCTACATACTGTGAGCAACAAAGAAGGCAATACCACCAATCGCGATGAAACGAAAAATCCGAATGTTCAGACATCAAACCAGAGCCGACCCTCCAAAATGAAAGTTAATACTGAACCTACAAACCGTGTTGCAAATGATGCAGCAAAGGTTGTTACTAAAAATTCTGATACAGAGACTTTCATAGAAATGGAAGAAAAACAATCAAAGAAGGAATCCAAAAACAATGCGCGTTCACTAACATCCTGGCTATTCAAAGCGATCGTCATTGCGACATTATTGTTTATGGAATGTTCATTGATTTTCTCTGTGGTAAAAAATGCAACAAGAGACGAAAATTCGACCGACTCGGCTCCTACTGTGTCTAGTGGTAAAATTGCAGAAGAAACTAACATCATTTCATACATTCAAAAATTGAGTGAAAAGTTTATTTCACGTCTCTCTGGGTTTGGTTCACAGAGGTTATTTGACTCCACCTCCTTGAGTCAATTCCAGAGACGATTGGAGTTAGGTCAGAATTTGATCAGAAAATTTGATGATCCTTCGGGCTCCGAGGCAGCATGTGCGGGTGTTGCTCAAGCTATGATACAAAAAACATCGGGAGAATTCCGTAAAGTGGATTCGTCTCATGAAAAAGATTCATTGATGTCATCGCTTTCATCCTCCATGCCACTTTTTAATGAAGAAGAAAGTAGAATCCTGTCAGATGCATATTTGTGCATAGGGGAGGCCAGACTGTCTCTTTTTTCTTCGTCGTTTTCTTCTGCATTGGGTTTGAAGATCAATGATGCTAAAAAGGAGAAACTAATGTATGCCAAAGAGGGTTTTGAAGCTTCGGTAAGAAAAATTATTGTATTTTTTGTGCTTCATTTTTTTAGCAATTGTTGTGAGCAATGACCTTCACGATCATACCTCAACACTTTTATTCTGTCATACATTTCCTTTTCGAATTCGATGACAAATTTGGAGAGTAGACTTCCATTGATCCTAGTAATCCGTCTGCTCGATCAGGACTGGGATTGACGTTTCTTCTTTTAGGAACAATGAAGCCATCGTGCTCTGATTCTGTACAATATATCTTTAAGTCTATACAACATCTAAAGGCAGCAGTGGGTCTGACCAGTGATGCAACAAATACGATCGAAATTGGAGATGGAAAGGACAGCAACCACGAAATTGGTTTGATCCGTACAGCTGCAATGCATAATCTTGGTTTGGCTTTTTTAGCACTAGACGATATCGCTCTTACAGAGGGACTGAATGGGGTGAAAGACACGAACTTTCTTGAGTGGATGGCGTCGCTGCAAGATCTAGAATCTCCTCATTTTTTAATGGAATCCTTGGCATTTTCAGCAAATAAAGGGGCTCTCCTGCTACAGATGGGAAAGCTAGAGGATGCGATAACGAGTTTTGAATACACTGCAAATGAAGCTTGTAACGTAGATGGCCAAAGTGATAAATCAAGCTCAACAATCCGTCAGAAGGAAATATGCTCAATTATTCAGAGAAATTTAGTAGTAGCTAGAGGTTCACTCTTCGGCGAGGAAGAAGTGCAGAAGAGCAACATTGATGTAACCTTAGGAGCAACTATCCATGATGACATCGCTCGATGGAATGCTTACGTTCCAGTGGAACAATCTGTAGTAGCACTAGAATCGAGTCCTGGCGCTGACAACAGTGGTCAAAATGCGTCAAACCCTCTGGATGATGTTGTTGTGTCCAGTTCAGATGGGGGGGGTGATGAAGCTCCATCAACCGAAGTCAACATTACGGAAGACGAGGAAGCACCTCGAGATGAAGAAATTGAAGAGACTGCAGCGGGAAATAACGTCGAAGCCGAAAGTGAATTGGTTGACGAAACAAACAGTTTAGTTGAAACCCCAGGTGACAATATCGCAACAAACATAGCTGAGGGCGATCCATTATCTACACCGTGGGGAATTAAATCCAACACAATGAAAGGAAAGCCAGAACTGCAGAGCGCTCTTGCAGCGTTGGAAAAGGCAGCTTCTGGAGAGGCAAGGCGTACACGCCTCTTACTTGCCTTAGCTAAGGCTCGATCATCGGCGTAAGTAATTTTTGTATTTTTCTTGCAAATTATACCTCTTGCTAGCAAGTTGTCGATTAAAACTTGTTTGGCACCAACATTCTGCCCTTTCCACACGTTTATTACTTTCCTTAGAGGTGATATGACTGGTGCAGTAGATGCTGCGCTTGAGGCCGTTGGACTCGCCAAGTCAGAAGAAGAGTCAGAGACCTCAACAGCATATCTCGAACAACTGATGGAGAAACTGGCTGGCGGCAGCATGAAGAAAGCCCCGGAAATCCTTCCAAAGGAGACTTTAGTAGAAGCACCAGACAAGCGCACAGCTTTTGTTGAATCCAGAGATCATGAGGTGAGCGAGCTCAACCTGAAACTTGAGATTGAAAAGTTGAAGTACAAAGTTCTGGAGCAAGAAATGAGGTGGGGTCTTCGGAATCCGCCAACATTTTCAGAGAGCTCTCGTGCAATAGATTATCAGCAACATGACAGCCATTTAAAGCATACATATCCTGGCATGCAAAAGTCCGAAAAAGTTGATGTCGAAAAAAATATACGACGCTTTGATGAGCCTTCAGTTTATGATGATTTGGAGGACGAAGTAGAGTCCGCTGTTATCACACCTTCTGACGTTGAAGTCATTCAATCAAAGATTGATACAACTGTAAATGAAATCCAACTATCCCCTGACAACACTAAAAGTGAACCGATCCAAGACTTCAATATGAGCGAAAGCGCCGCGATCGAAGAAAATAGTGGAAATGAAATGCTCCCTTCGCCTGAAGACTCAGATCCACCTTTAGCATCATTGGAGGAAGATGAGACAAATGAAAATCCCACATCACTTAACGAAACCGACATCGCGATTGAGACTGTGGCTGAGAATGAGAATGATGAGGATGTTCTGAACACCACTGCCATTGAGGAGGACACATTACCAACTATAGAACCCATCGTATTACCGAGTCTATACAGTCCGCTTCTCAAACCTCCATCGGAAATGCCGTGAGTGTTTGCTCTATTTCGTAATCTTTCCTGTATCCAATCCGCACTCTAACCAAACCTATTTTGTACTCCTGTACATCCTGCTTTATTGCCATGTAGACCTACAGCAAAGAGTTACATGAAATTGGCGGATGCGTATTTAGATAAAGGAAAATATTCCCTGGCTACAAAGCAATTTTTGAAGGTAATAAAGAAAGCACCTGATCACCTCCCGGCATTTTTGGGGTATGCAACAGCACTTGAACGCCTTGGGAATAACAAGCAAATACATGATGCTGTCGTTGCGTATGGAAACGCAACAAAAGTTGCCATCACTCAAGGGGAAGAGTTTGATCCTCTGGCTAAGGCCGGTAGTGGAGGAATGGCTGAATCGATTTTGCGACGTGCTATTCAAGTTACACAGTCAATGTCTAGTGGGAGATTAGAAACTTTGCGGACTCTCAGCGCATATGCACACACTGCAATTCTCGCTGCTGATATCTACTATGCGATTGGAATGGAAATCAAAAGGCAGGGGATCGACGTGAAAAACAACAAGGCAGAAGCAATAGAAGCATTCACTTTTGCAAATGAATTCATTGCAATGCGAAATGACACTGAAGCTCCATTTCACGCGAAGAGCATTTTAGAAATGGGAACAATAGCATTAGACAATGATGAAAATGCTGTAGAGGCGGTAGAATATTTCAACAAAGCGAAGGCATTGCATTTGAAGGATGACGACCATGTGAAATTACTTGTACTTTCGGGACGTGCGCATATGGTAAGTTGACTTCTCTTTTCTGTAAGATTAGTTTTCAAATATATCCCTCACCAACCTTTGTTCCTAAAACGTCCTGTGTTTTTTAAGTCGCTTGGAGAATTGGAAGTAGCCATATCCGATTTGACAAGAGCTCTCTCTTTCCCTGAATGCCTGTCAACAGCATCTGCCCATCACGAGCTTGCAATTTCGCTATCGAAAAGCAATGGGGAAACTCATGAAATTCATCAACACTTTGAAAAGGCATTAGAGATGGGAATGGACCCAACTGTAAGTTTCTAAATTGTTCGGGCGCATTGATTTATCTAGAATTTTCAATCCTAATGCATATCTGCCTCTTGCTTAATGATAAATTTATTGTACAGGCTGAAGCAATTGACGCACTTGGGGAGCATAACATTTCTGTTATGAGAAGCATCAATCGGCAGCAATGGAAAAGTTATAACGAGGCTCAGTCTGGCAGCACAGGGGGCGGAGGGGGTGGTGTCATGAGCGGTGGGGGTGTAGGATCTAACAATAGCGTCTTTGCCCCAAAAGCTACGCAGAATGAAGCATCCGCTCAATCAGATACACTAAACATGCTGGAGCAAGGTGCTGCGGCATATGATGGCCATGTGCCAATGGGTGGAGAGATCGAGGGAGGATCGGAATCATCAAATCTTTCAAATTTGAGCGGGAGAAAACAGCGCTAAAGGCAGAAGGAAAACAGTTAAAAAGATAAAAAAGCATAACAATAGTCTTAGACAAGTGTGCTTGGTGGCAGATCAGCACATAATGAAAACCTAAGCATGGCAGCATAGTAGAAAAATGTATGCGTCATCTTTTATGTATGGTATCGCCAAAGATATGATGTAGACAAGTAAACTCAGCAACCGATTTTCATCAGTGAGTAAAAAGCAGATCTCATTGTTTGTTGGAATTGTGATCGTTTGGGCTCCGAGCTGAAATGCAGATTGGAAATGGTGCAAGGTGCTGTAGTGAAATATCCAATTGCTGACATCAACCGCCATCAACTATCTTAGGAAAATATGCAGTGGTCCATACAGAAAGTACTTGGTTGCCTCATTGCTAACCAACATAACAATCATGTCATACAAAAGGACAATATTTATTCGCCCAGTGTTATTCCACACACCCTCCTTTGGCCACTTTGTCTCGAAACTGAACCTATCATTGAATATTCGTTTCAAAAAAATGATTATGCTGCCTGGAGATATTTTCGTACCTGGGCTTCCCTATTTCGACCCGAACATCAGAGAAGACTATCCAGTCGTTTCAAGGACGCACAAAATAATAATATCTTGTCAATTTCTTGAAGCGTAATTTCCGTCGAAAAATCAAACCAATTATTCATAAAAGTGCTCTCTGGTTTGCAAGCAATGCCTTACGTCCGAAACAGGCCTTCCTAAGAAAAATAATGAATCATCACGTACGTTTCAAGCTATTGATTCATCACCCCCCTTCTTCTCAAACTCCCCCCACAACCTCTTTCTCTCCTCCTCCACTACATTCAACTGCGACTTTAACTTAATAATCGATTCCACCGTCTCGGCAAGAATCAATTGTTGTTCTTCCGCATTAGCACGAGCCGTGGCTACGGATTCGCGGATCTCGTCCCGTTTGGTGATGAGCTGCCGTGCTTGCAGTCGGGCCGTGTCGGTCTTTGCGCGTGTTTGTGCTAGTTCTAGTTTGAGGCGGTAGTATTCTTCTTCGGTGGGTGGTATTGAGGGTGGCGGGTGTTGTTGGTCGTCATCGTGGTCTTGTTCGTGCCGAGGCATCATTGCTGTTCAGGTTGCGTGCTTCCTGCTTGTACTGTTGCCTTTCTTCTTTTCAATTTTTCTCTGTTCGTTTGTGCAGGTTT
>JALLAR010000414.1:0-16107 GCA_036939335.1 Conticribra guillardii
TCACCATTGGCCTTCTTGTATGCCACCAGCTGGTGGTACCGCTGGATCCATGGCATCATCTTGTGGTGGTGGTGGTGGTAGTGGTGGCTGTTGTTGTTTTAGGAGTCTTCCTTGTCGTGGTTGTCGTGGTCCCTGGATTTGTCAGCTTCGTGATTGATGTGGTTGTTGTGGTGGGCGTCTTTGACTGACGTTGTTGTGCTAGTACTACTAGCATGTAGTGGTGGTTGTGGTGGTGGTTGTCTCGGGCCGGGCCCGGCTGTATTTCCCCTTTTATGTCTCGCAACCTCTGTTTTACGACCTTTGTACTTTTTTAATTTCAACGCTTCGCTGAATGTATTAACAATATTATAGGTGGTGAATAATCTTAGTTTATTAAATTACCTGTAACGATCAAAGTTGGGGTTTCAACAAGACCGCCTCGTCCAACTTGTCCGCTCGTACGCCGCCATTGCCAATGAAGAAGACCATTCTGGATGATTGATACTGCTGCTACCACCCCCTCCCACCGCCATCCGGGACGACGACGACGACGAAGGATGACAACGACGCTCCTAATGATGATCATGTCCACCAATCTCAATCGCATCGCTGCCTCTCTTCCACGGAGGAATACTATCAAATCCGCCAATGCATTCCTCGCTGCCATGCCGCTGCGACAAACAACAACAACAACAACAACGACGACGATTAGGAGTACGTCGACGGCATCCGTCTCGAGAACGACGACAATGACAAAGCGAGCGACGGCGGCGGCCTCGCACGTAATGGCATTCGCGTCACAATCGTCATTGGCGACGAGGCGCATGCATCATCATCAGAATCATCATCCCATGGCATTCTCATTGTTTCCATTTCATTCAAGGACTTTATCATTATCAACTTCATCATCCACCACCGCTCGTTTCAGCACGTCGTCGTCGTCGTCGACGACCGAAGAGGAATTGGATTTTAGTGATTTGGATTATACAAACAACATTATTCATAATGGTAACAACAACAACAACAACAATGGGAGTAAAAACAGTGGGAGTAAAAACAGCAACAACAATGGCCGTGTCGCAAATTACAGCACAGTAGCAGCAGCAGAGGTTGAGCCAACAGGAATAGTATCAGTAATGGCATCAGAAACAGAAACGGCAACGGAAACGGCAACTGGAGAGGCAACTGCTTCCTCCCCAATGAAACAGGATGCGACAAACTATGCAAAGGAAAACAACAGCGACAAAAACAACAACAGCAACAATCACTCCATCAATGAACAAAATGATAACAACAACAATGACAACAACAACAATGACCATGACCATAATCTACAACAATTACTATTCGACGGAATCAAATCCCGCCCCCAAACCACGTGGAAACCCCACGATCCGCTCCGCTGGGCGCGGACCTTTGGAACCCGCTCTCCCTCCATGGCGAAGCGTCTCGAATCTTTGACGAGATTGCGTCCGGGGGATGAGGGCTACATTGACCTTACGGAATTTGATCGACCGCGTGTTGGTGCAGGAACAACAACTGGTAGTGGTGGTGGTACTGGTACTGCTACAATAACAACAGCAACAACAACAACAACAACAACAACCACGAGCGGCAGTGATGATGCCAGTGATGCTATTGATGCCAGTGATGCCAGCGACACCCTCCGACCGGGAAATCCCCCCGGAGTCACGGTGGTACGCACCAAAGAACAAGCCGAAATAGTCCTCGCCAAGCTCTGGGCATCCAAAAAATTGGAACCGAATAGGGTGCACGCGTGCGATACCGAAGTCATGGATATCGATTTGAAATCGGTGGGTCCGGTGGGAAACGGGTACGTTACGTGCATTTCCATTTATTCGGGGGCCGATTTCGATTACGGATTGGGGAACAATGGCGATGGTAATGGTAATGGTGGTGGTGCGGCGAACGAAGGACTGTGGATCGACAACCTCGACGATGCCCACGGACTCCTCCACATGTTTGCTCCGTGGCTCGAAGATGACACCGTCCTCAAAATATGGCACAATTACGGATTCGATCGGCACGTCCTCTACAACGAAGGGATTGACGTTCGAGGATTTGGCGGCGATACCATGCACATGGCGAGACTGTCGGATACGAGCCGGATGAAGTACAGTTTGGAGAGCTTGACGGAAGATTTGTTGGGGGAGAGGAAGGTGCCGATGAAGGAGATTTTTGGGGAGAGAAGGTTGAGGAAGGATGGGACGGAGGGGGCGTTGGTGGATATGCCGAGTGTGGAGAGGATGCAGAGGGATGTGAAATTTAGGGAGAAGTGGATTAAGTATTCTTGTTGTAAGTGTTTATATATGTTTTGTTTCGTTTTGTTTTGTTCGTTTGATTGAATAATGTATGTGTTAGTTTTTTTTTTTTATCATGATTGTTTTTGAATATTGTATCATGATTCATTTCTTTGAGCTGACGTTTTTTGTTTTCCATGCCTTATCCAATACTATATGTATCACAATTAATAATATACTCCAGACGATGCCAAAGGAACCTACAATCTCTACCAAGAACTCAAAAGAAGGCTACAAAAAACTACATGGCTCAACAAAGACTGGAACATGTTTGACTACTACCATCTTCACATGCGACCCTTTGGAGAACTCCTCACCGACCTTGAACGAAGGGGCATGCTCATTGCCAAAGACTATCTTGCGGGTGTTGAGGCACAAGCACGGGAAGATCGAGCACGTCATGTGGATACATTTCGTCAGTGGGCATTTGAACAGATTGGCGCCGATGGACTGGGTAAGAGTGTTCAATATTCTTTGTAATTTTTATAGGCACATGCGATGCATTCTTTTGTGTTCGTTACCTTTTTTCCCTCTAATATAAGTAATATGTCAACTTTCCAATCGATGAACTTGTCATTACTTATCATTTTACTATGATGCGCAGCCATGAATTTGGCATCTTCGGTCCAACTGGGAACATTTTTATTTGGGGGTGCAGAGAATGCCAAGACAAAAGAAAGAACAGAGACCGTTCGAATATTCAAAACAGCGAGAGAAGATATTCCCGATAATGCCATGGAGGCGTATCGCGAGAGAAATGCACGGGAACTCGAGGATAGAGAAAATGGAATCATCACAGAGCAAGACGGCGATTTTCAACCAGATGCAACCGACGAATTTGACCAAATGAAAGCGACCGACCTTAAAGCTTTGTGCAAAGAATATGGATTGAAAGTTTCGGGGAAAAAGGCGGAACTTCAAGAACGACTCCGCGGGCATTTCTTAACCATGTCCAGCACTGATACTGCCATCGCCCCACTCACGTCCAATGATGATTACGACTCCATGTCCTTGGAGGAGTTACAAGACACGTGCAAAGCCCGTTGCTTGGATTGCAAAGGGACCAAGGCCAAACTCATGAAAGAATTGCGCACTGATGATACTTGGATGCGTGAGGTCACTGCTCAAACAATTATGAACAATCCCGAAAAGGATTCTTCGGCCATCTATAGAGAAATCAGCGACACGTTGGAAAAGGCTGTAAACAATGGGGACAATAAGGTGTTGCAAGATATCTTGAAAGGGATTAAAGCCAAAAATGAAGAGGAACCAAAGTACGTGGATATTAAAATCACGAGTTTGGGAATGACGCCAGATAAGTTTACTGTTGGTGGAGCACCGAGTGCAACGGCGGATGTGTTGAGGAAATTGGCTGGGGATCCTTTTGCAGATCCTCCCAAGTATGGGACGGTGAGTTTTGTGATCATTTTGCAAAATACTCTTGTCTGGATTAAATGATGAGGCTATCTATGGTGTGACACGAAACTTTCTCGCAGCTTACAATTTCCGTTTCATCACCCGTCTTAATTTATGCTAGGCCTATGATTTTTTTGGTGGTGGTGAAGAAGGTCACAAAGCATGTGTTGCATTCTTTAGCCTTACTGCCATTGGCTCAATTGATACCATGATTGCTAACTTTCTTACAAGTCTCCAAACCCTTGCCGATGATGAAAATCGCGTCCATTGTTCATTAAATATAAATACTGAGACTGGACGCCTGTCGTCTCGCAAACCCAACATGCAAAACCAGCCGGCATTGGAAAAGGATAAGTACAAAATCCGACAGGCGTTTATTGCATCACCTGGGAATAGATTGATTGTGGCAGATTATGGTCAATTGGAATTGAGATTGTTGGCGAGTATGACTGATTGCACTTCGATGGTTGAAGCATTTGAAGCAGGGGGAGATTTCCATTCCAGGACGGCATTGGGTATGTTCAAGTACATTCAAGACGCGGTAGAGAATGGCGAATGTTTGTTGGAATGGGACTATGAAAATGGGGAACCGCCCAAACCTATGCTAAAAGATTTGTATGCTTCTGAGAGGCGTAAGGCGAAGACATTGAATTTTTCGATTGCCTATGGAAAGACAGCGCACGGTCTAAGTGCAGATTGGGGGGTATCTCTAGACGAGGCAGAGGAAATGCTGAGGGCTTGGTACAATTCGCGTCCAGAAGTGGAGAAATGGCAAAAGGAAACCAAAGCAGTAGCTCGTGATCATGGCATTACCCGAACTTTGATGGGGAGATATCGACATTTACCGCATGCAATGGATAAGGACCGTAAGCGTTTAGGGCATGCAGAAAGAGCAAGTATCAACACACCAATCCAAGGAGGTGCTGCAGATGTAGCCATGATGGCAATGCTTAAAATTAACAATAGCGAATTGCTGAAAAGGCTCGGTTGGATTTTGCTGATGCAAGTCCACGATGAGGTTATTTTGGAGGGGCCGGAAGAAACAGCCGAGGAGGCATTTGAGGAAGTGATCAAGTGCATGCAAGAGCCTTGGGTACTTGGTCTTGAAAAGACAAAGGTCCCTTTGTTGGTGGATGGATCATATGAGCACAACAACTGGTATGATGCGAAATAAGGCGCATTTGCCTGGTGGCAAGCAAGACAAGACAATGAAAAACATACGAGTTTTGTCATACTTGTAGATGCTGAAGAAAATGCTTATAAAGTTACATTGCAAATTCTTTGACGATGGCACTATGTCCATTTTCAATACAATTACTAGCTGTGTATGTTTGCGGAAAATTAAGGGTTCGTTGTTTCTAGGACTCAGGCACAGCGATTTTGAAATTATTGAAATCTGTTTTAAGTTCGTCTGTAGACAGCTCAAACATTATGTTCTTCAAAGCAATAGACGATTTTTTTGTGTCGACACCTTCCAACTTTTTAGGCAATTTCTTCACCCAGGAGTTTATTATATTTTCTGCTGAAAACATCAGGCCCTCGAAATTAAGATAAGATTGAGAATTCATATCCCAGCTCATTCCGTCGCAACAGACGAAAATGAAGAATAAGAATACAATTATTGAAACATGCGTGATGGGTTTCGTCCTCAGGGCTGGATATGCTGATCAGCTCAACTTTTGTTACAATATTGAATTGAAAATATGATCGTTTAGCCAACAAATATCTTCTTCTGGCGTAATTCTCAGAACAGTTCTCATAAGTCTTCTGTGATTTACCTGTAAATGTAGTTCACTGAAATTCGATGTCAGCGTGTAAAGGTGATATGTTTATACGAGCACATCATGTTCATCACTTACGTCTAACAAAGGTAAAGAACATATGAGTGCACGCAGGCAGATGCATTCTCATTTCCACAATATCCACAACAACAACAACAACAACAACAACAACAACAACAACAACAACAACATCATCTATCACATCATATTCATCACTCAATGGCAACAATCGTCTACACCAAAAAGTAATCAGAACCCATTGATTCTCTCATTCACCTATCGCAATCTACTTTTCGTGACCAGTACAGTGGCAATAATAACATGAGCTCTTCAGGAAATTCTACCGATCGTGGAAAGAGTCGATATCTACTCTTGGATCGCGGCGGCAGAACATCGAGCCCCGACGATGACGTGACGTCGTCGCTACGTCAACTCAAGCAAGACGACCCTAAACTAAAAAAAGTTTGTCTGTTCACAGACCCTACAGTGGTGAAAAATAAAATCGTCATACGTGGGAACAAAGTCGAGTATTCACCCGATAGCTTTGAAGACTGGAGGGACATTGGTCAAGGCATTGGCCAAAACACGCAGCTGAAGAAATTGCACGTCTTGGGAATGAGAGAAGATGTCTACCCTTTACTTCAAGAGAATGTCACGACGATAGAACAAATTGATAAGTTGAGAGAGATGTGCAATGGTGGCATGAATGCAAACAGCTCGATTGATGAGCTATTATTCTACCGTCTAAATTTTAATGGAGGGGGCTTTTTTGATTGCATGATACCCTTTTTTGAAAAGGATTGTAAGCTTGTTAATCTTATACTTGACCAATGTGAGCTTGGACCTGCGGGGACTCGCTCGCTCTCTTCTCTTTTAAGGAAATCACACTCGATAGAGCACATCTACCTAAGCTATAATCAAATTGACGATATATCAATACAAGAACTCGTCGCGTCATTAAACGCCCTTCCTGGTTTGGAGGCATTGGATTTGGAAGGAAATCACATTGGAAGAAATGGATGCCAGGCATTAGCAGCAATGATTCAAAAGCCAAAGTCCGCCATGAAACGACTCGGTCTTCAATACAATGATGTTGATGACAAAGGCGCAGTCATCCTAGCAAATTCTTTAAAAAGCAACAACAAAATGACACATTTGGACCTGGAAATCAAACGAGACTTTGCCAAAGCACGGGAAACATTCTCAAGAATTCTTTGTAACAGTGCAAGCATCCAAGAAACATATCACTCTAACCACACACTTCAATTTCTAGGATACTACGAATGCGCTTCTCGTGCCTCCTACCTACTAGTGAATCGAAACAAGAACAAAAAGTTTGTAGCACGTCAAAAGATTTATCGGAATCATTTTCTTGACAACTTCAGCATGGCGCCTTTTGCGGAACTGGATCCAGATCTACTTGTTCATGTTCTTGGTTTCATTGATAAAGCAAGTGGCGAGTATTTGGAGGGTAGAAATGATGTTGCTAGGCATTCCATACTTTTTCATCTGTTGAAAAATGTCCCGCAGGCACTTAGAATGACGTCTGCTGGTGAAGTCAAGTAGAACATGTATATAGTAAAAGAACACACTATACACGAATAACTTTTTTGCTATTGATCACCTTGTTAAAATTTAATTTGTGAACATTATTTCATTGAAAATATTACTTATTGGATGTTTATCATTTAAACTTCAGTTATTGCGCTCTAGGTAATACCCTAACAACCAATTGACATATATAACCCAATGATTACAAGCTTGTTGTGTATCAAATCATGGTAAATTTGCATTAGAATGACTCACTGTGAAAGACGTTTGCAAAGATGTAAATTTATATAAGTAATTTTTGGTTACTCAGATCTCAACTAGTACATTTTTAGGAATTTTCATATTTTAATCGCCACACGTGTCCACACGATGAGGTCACCTACATCTTGCATTTACTACATAATTACAATCCGCAACATTGTAGATACAAATTTCACTAATTACTGTTGCGGCATGATCTTTCAAGGTACGCAAATATATTTTTACAAATCCCTTCATCCAATTACTTTTCTTACTCTACCAATTCAGATGTTGACTTCCATTTTCGATCCCAGTTTGTTGCATTTAGTTCATTATCACATTCCCATCACTCCCAAATGAAAAAAAAACACCCGAATAGTAGCTGTGATATTATTTGTATGTTGTTTTTCGTTTTTGCTCAACCCATCCTCGTCACGCAACAGTCACTCCAGGGATTTACCTGCCCAACCAATGTGTCACATTTGGTGCAGACGTGATCTGTTTTCTTAAACTAAAATAATTGCACACCATTGATAGAACACCAAAACCAACGAATAAAAAGAAAATGCATACGATAAGCAAGATGATAAACAAAAAAATTAAATCAAATTTTACCGAAAAAGCACCTTTTGCAAAAGAAAAGAAAAATAACAGTCATAATTTCGCCGTGACTCACCGAATCATACACCAAAGGCACCCAGCAAACCGGCCAGAACAACAAAAAAAGTACTCCACATGCCACCCACGTTTCCCAACTAGGATAAGTCTTAATTCGTGTCATGACCGAGTGCTGATTGCAATTTGGACATGTGCCAATGGACATTGGTTGACGACCCAAGCTCAATCCTCCGGGAGTCGGTGCGCCGGTCATTATTTTCGAGGCATTGATTGCCTCAGGTGCAGTGGGAAGTGATGTACCTGCAACGGGGTAGGCGGTGACTATTGGCGGATCTAAGCCCGATTCGACATTTTGGTAATCTGAAACGAAACAAAGCGAATGCAATTAATAAAAATAGTGTTCGCGTACGTGATCACCTGTGATCACTCATGTCCGTCCGGTTCGAA
This sequence comes from Conticribra guillardii, assembly GCA_036939335.1. Taxonomy (NCBI): domain Eukaryota; phylum Bacillariophyta; class Thalassiosirophyceae; order Thalassiosirales; family Thalassiosiraceae; genus Conticribra; species Conticribra guillardii. The sequence goes on from JALLAR010000414.1 coordinate 8,354, forward strand.
TTAAGAACTTACCGCTATTGCGCGGACTTTTGGTGAATATACCCATTATGAATTATTAGGTATTACTCCTAGAGTGATTTTCTTTAGTACGCGACACGTAGTAGTGAGGAAGCGGATTTTTTTCGTATGGTATTGTCTGCTGATAAAAGCTCATGAAGATGAGGCTGTCATGGTCAAAATGAAATTGGGCGATCCCGTCGGGCGAAAGCGCCAGATTCACCTCTTTCCTGCGCGAAAGAAAGTCAGCTGGCTGGCTCTCAAACGTCATATAATTACTAATTCCTATTTGGATATTGAACTAAGAGGAAAGTATTCGTATTGGCTGGCGCCATAGATGATAGCGCCCCGTTAATCCGGCCGCCGACGGGGAAGGTAAGTTTGTGACGAAAATCCCGTCGTCATAATTATTTCTCCCTTGCTTTCGGCGTCCGGCGTTTCACTTCCGTCGTCGGCGGCGGCTTGTTTCTCTCATAATAGTATTATTATTTCACCATTCACTTGTGTTGAGCGATCAATCGACTCAACAGATCAACAATAACAATCACCATGTATCAATTCCGGGTAGTTGTGCTCATAATATCATGGCTGATGCACACATCATGTGCCTTCTTGATTGTTAGATCCCACACCCGGTGTAACCAACAACAATTATTCGCAGGACAATCGGGAATCGCCAAGACCAACGACACCATCGAACCTGAATCCAGAATAACAATTGAAAACTATCAACACAAAGACTTCAAATTAACATATCTATACAAAAAGGCTGCACCGGGCCGCGAGAAGGACCAGCCCATCATTCTCGTCCATCCCGTTGGGATCGGTTTATCATCGTGGTTTTGGACAAAGCTAATGGAAACTTATGAAGATAATCCTCCAATTTATGCACCTGATTTGATTGGCTGTGGTATTGATCATGGAGCGGACGCATGGGACCCGCAAACTTGTGGTTTGTTTTTCCCGCTTAGTTGGGTGGAAGGAGTTGAAACATTGATGCAGACCATCGCTATTCCTAGATGGAGGGATAATCAGTCAGTGTTGCCAAATATCTTTGGTGGAAACCAAAATAATGGCAATGGTGGTTGTTTGGTGGTTGCACAAGGAGGTTTGGTGAGTAGATTTATCATTTTTTATTCGATTTTTCATATTTGAGGTCGCTTGAGATATTATTTTTTAATATTCATTGTTTGCATCTGTCGGAATTTTTTTGAACATGATACATGCAATACAACGAAAAGGCGCCAGTGGGAATAATGCTCGCAAAAAGGAATCCACTGCTCATTCGAGACTTGATGCTTACATCACCGCCAACATATGAGGACATGACTACCCCCATTGCAGAGGCAGAACTTCAGAAGAACTACAACTTTCTCTGCTCCCCAATACTTGGAAACATTGCATTCTCCATTTTAGAAAACCGTATTGTAATCAAATTTTTCTCAAATTTGTTCTTGTTTGCAACAGAGTGCGATGAACAATGGCTGGATGAAACAGAGAGGGAGTCATGTGTGCTAGCCAGGACTCCTGTTCAGGCCTTTAATGCTGGGTTGCTACAGCACCGCAGTTTTGAGGAGGAGATGAAAGAAATTATTCAACCAACGTGCATTGTGTCTGGGAAGGGTGACAAACGTGTTATGGGTAGGCAATCATACAAAAGTGAGATGAAAAAGTGTACGCTAAAGACAATAGAAGGAACGAATGTGATGCCATGGGAAAATCCAGTGGGAGTGGTTGATTTGATCAAGGAATCGGTTATTAATTAAGTAATGACTAAGCAAACATTCGGACGATGGCTTTGGACGTGACACTACTTATTGACAAATACTATAATCATGATGTGACTCTGGTTTGCATTACGAAAAATTAAACATTTGCACTTCCAAATGAAGGCAGATTATGTTTAATCATATTCAGTCATTTACATGTTTGATTCATACCAAGAATTTTGTATGTGCTAAAGATTTACTTAAATGTAACCACACTGTTAAATGTTGTGATCTTTCATTTCTCCCACGTCCAAAGTATAGTAGAAAAATGGTTCGATGAGGTAAAATAATCACCTTCGCTCGATATTTCACTATTATGATGTGTTGTGCAGTTTCATTTGCCAGGTCCTGAGGCAAACACAATGTGTGACAATTTTCGAAAACAGCCAAACCAAAAGTGATAGTTTTTTAATTCACCAATCGAAGACAAGCTATATGTCCTTCTTGCTGGATTTTGATTGCTTCAGTATGAACTCTTCTGTAACATCTACAATTTCCTTTTGCTGTGCCTCAAGCGTCATCGTTCGTTCATAGTCCTTCACAGGGAAGAACTGTGGGCCGTAGTGACCAAATCCAGAATGGTTCCCGTTCAGTATGGTGTGAAATGTTGTCATTCACCAATCTTTGCTGTATGATGCGCTTCCTCCTTTGAGAGGAGGGAGCTTCGCTGTAAACTTCTTCTCGTTACACATTTGACTCACGACGCCATCCTTGGAGGCATTGACGACCAGAACTGACAAATCATCGGAGGTTTGTGAAAGGTCTCGAGCAATCCACCCACTCCCCACATGATCAACCTCCTAACACCCGGCAATTCCACTATATGGTCCGACGCAGCATGACTGCCCAGACTATGACCCCCAATAATCCACTCGTCAACCTCAATACTGAGCAGTGCTCCAATCTCGTAAAAATATTTTTGGCATCCTCAACTGTTGCGCCCGTATACCTCGATGCAACTCGGAGCGGCTCCAGATTGACCAACGCTACCAGCACGCCACGATCGCTCAAATTTGATGAAACCATACACAAATATTTCTCAATTAAAATAAAAAAAGATAATTATTTACTAACATGTTCAAGCAAACACAACTAATAATATGATGAGACGATTTTCCATCATACACAGTCAAACAAAAGTCCATGATTTTTTCATCTAAAACCCAATTCGCAAAGGAGGATCCGCATTTGGATCGATCTCATCTCTTTTTTCAATCAAACCCATTTTAGTTAGTTGTGAGAGTACACCATTGTTAAGAAACAATAGACTGAACAAAAATTTATCAGCAGCCCGCCGAATGAAGAATGGACCACCATCCGAACCTTGCGCTATGCCAACTGATGTAGAGAAAATATGAATATTGAAGTGAGCCCATGAAAACCTGCAAAACGTTTTTCTAAACGAGTCCATACCTTCACACAGTGATATTGTGCGACGTACTGCAACCACCTGTCCAACTCACCTCCTAAAGCCCAAAGTCCAACAAACATGTTCAATTTAATAAAAGTTGTTCCTTCTAACCTTTTCCTCTCCGCAGCATCCTTCAACACATACACAATGGTACTCAGCAACCCCAATCGTGTAATCGATGAAATGGTCAAACTAACTGGCAAAGAAAAAAATCCCACCCCTTGCTTCAAGTTGAACACCAGCTCGGGGACATTGAAAAGTAGATTGGATATTGTGATGAAAATGAAAAAAGTTCGATAGAATGTAGCAGGCCGATCCTCCGTGACGGGGAGATTTTTTACCACATTGCGACATCCTTTGACAACTTCACCTACTACATTCTTCATCCGTTGCATAATGGAGGTTGATGCGCTTCCGAATCCGCCAGCACCATATTCCCATCCGGCAAAAGAGACAGCAGCCGTGGCCAATTTCGCCAATAGAGTAATCCCCAATACGCCACCCAACATGGAAGAATTACATCCCACCTCCCCCGGAATACTCATGAGACCTCCAATCCCAAACAACATTGTTCCCAAAGTCAATCTCTTGTACGTATCCGAGGTAAACAACCGTTTGGTATGCACTGATTCGGATAAAATGTGACATGTCCCCCCAGCAAGAAGGAAGTGACCCAGACACCCCGCAGTGTAGGTTGGTAAGAGATTTGGCTGATAGCGACTAATCATATTGGCGGCGCTGGTCGCACCTGTGGAAGTGGACATGGATGCCGATGAGAGAGCTGTTGGGACATTGAAAACCAAAGCCACAGCGGCTGCTACATTTAACAATGCAGCAATATCATACCCCCTAGCTAAGAAGCGAGGGGGCGGTGGGGCGCTCTTTTTTGGTTTGTTATTCTTTGCTTCTATGATATTTCCATCATCCCGCTCTATCGAAGCATTTTCTTCGCTCTCATTGGTGCTGTCGTCATTGGTGGCAAATAGTGGCATGAAGTTCTTACGAAACCTGGGACAAAATTAAATTAAAATAAAAAATGGATGAAGGGAGAAGTGTTACATTGGTGGTAATTGGAAGGGTACACATAGACAATGATTGAACAGACATGTTCATAAAATGATTTGATTTGCACGGTTGCATCCCCATCAATTAATAACACTTCAACAAAAAATAATGATGTCATTCTCATCGAGAAAGAATCATTTAGTTTGATTGTCTCTACTTCACAAAGGCATAGGGAAATTCAAGAAGAACGTCGGCAGAGAGAACTTGATTGAAAAAAGACCTTGAAAACAATAATATGAGAACCACCCCTAACAAAAAAATTGTTCACGACTAGCGTAGAATGGACTGCATGCGGTGCATCATTCCAAGAAATGTATTGGGATACAACTTCTGAATTTAATTCTGAGCGAAATGTTCCATATTATTGTGTAGGGGATCTTTGTCAGGCACTTTCAGCACCGTTCTCACCCACAGACAATGAAGACCTTCCAATTACCATCGAACAGGCATTTCCATAAAACAATTTGATTTGCATGGTTGCATCCCCATCAATAATTAATACCATAACACTTTATTGGGATACAACTTCCGAACCCTTGACGTTTAATTCTGAGTGAAATGTTCCACATTATCGTGTAGGGGCATCTTTGTCAGACACTTTCAGCACCGTTCTCATCAACAGACAATGAAGACCAAGACCAACCCCTAATCGATTCGAAACTTACAAGGAACCATGTTGCGGAAGTAATAATGCCACAGGTCGCAATGAAAACTTGAGCGTCGACTGAACTGAATGCGCTGGCTGATGTGCATGTGTTAGTACTGCTGCGTGTGAACGCGGGGTAGACGAAGAAAAACTAGGAACAGCCCGACAAGAAAGCACGAAGGCGGAAGAGGACGCTTCGGTGGCACGTGCGAAAGATGCAGCTTGTAGGGAAGTCACGAGGAGCGCAACTGCTAAGAAGTGTTGGATGGACATGAATGATAATGCGCGGGGAAGGAGATTGAAGCCGTCGGCAGCGCCTTTGAGGGGGGCTCGGAGTTTGTCTGAGTAATTCATGCAGATTCATGCTATGCAGTGTTCTCGTTTTTTCTTGGTGATGATTGTTGATGTTGTCAAGATGTTGTGGTGCCATGTGCCATGTTGAATTGTTCGCATTCATTCACGAACCGCGCGCGCTGCTCGTGGGATTATTTCTGATGAAACAAAAAGCGTGTCTATGTTGTAATAGTTAGAGTACTTATTAGAGTATGTTTTATTATTTTTGATGCAAGATTTGATTTCCTGAACGAACATGTAATGCAATATTGAAGAAATTTAAATACGTAAATTAGGTTTCGATAACACATATCATCACAAAAAATTTCTAGGAATTATGTCATTGCGTATCTTAGTACGTTATTAATTACATGCGCAAATGTGATTATATTTAATACTACCAAGTACGTATACAAATAAGTTATACGCTTTTCAAATCATCTCACATTATGATACTCCTACTACCTACTACAATACTAAAAATATAACGACGCCATGATGTTGTATGATTATTTTCTACTAGATATCTACTACATACAATATATGCAACTCTTTCCCTTGACAAAGAGATAAAAAAGAAAAGAGAGATTGGAATAGATAATGCCTGATGTATGACGCAATGCATGATCGAGTAGAACATTTCTTTTATGTTGTAGTAAGTATCTCTAGCGATGAAAAAAATAAGAAATAAAATGACCTCTTATCTACTGGTGATTTGTTGGAGTGATGAGTGATGTTTCATCGTCACGAGGGTCGCATGTAGTACTTGACCAGATGATTACTTATTTTCTTTTCACGGTTAGGAGTACACATCTTGCTTCAACCCCATTGATAAGTTGAAGTTTATTGCGTAGTTCCAATACTCCTATCATCTTGGTCGTAGGACAGAGTAGGTGTAGGGGTAAAGAACGTGACGAACAAACCCAAAAGCCAACGAAACACTTCATAGATATTTCTATCTTCTCTTTCTCTCTTTGATCGAGAGAGTGTCAAAATACCGAAGTAGAACAACGCGCGATCATCTTGGGCCCGAGGTGTTCTTCGCGCGACAGACAAAAATCTTGTTTAAAAAGACTCTCAATCACATGCTCACATCACACAAAATTCTTATTAAAGCTACTATACAATACTACTAGATACTACTATCTACTACTATTTCTTCTCAACTCCCAAAACTCTCATATCCTCATACTTCCGGGCTCATAAAATTAGTTTTCAAAACAATCAAAACAAATCACGACGCACAATCATACTTTCAAAACCATGCCAGAACAGATTCAGCACCTCTACCACAGCAATGCACCACCTTGTCGGCGTTCATCCAGAAATTCGCAAATCTTGGATCAATTGATCTCGACATTGCAAGGCATGGATGTCGACGCCGGCGATCCTATCGAGCTTTCCGCTCCTCCTGATGATGTGTTTTTGGGATTCGGCATCTTTGACAGTACCAATCTTGCGAAATGCAAGCGAATGGTGTCAAAAGATGATGACCAAGATGACGACGAAGAAGACGATTCCGATTCCGATTGGGAAGAAGAATTTCTGCCCGTGACACCGCCACCAAGAGTAGCCGCCACACGAAGACGCAGCGGGATTCGTCGAGGGTCTTACCTTTCTTCTCCTATTACTATCCCGACTTCTTTTGGAAGCGACAGTGATAGTAGCGAGCATTCAAGCATGTCGTATGCGTCATCTACTGGAGATAATAGCGTCCAAATGCCACAGAAACAAAATGATCGTGGTCCTGCTCGAGCTGCATGAAAATAGAGCTAAACGTGAACAATGGCAGTTCTTGTTCATCGAATTGTTCACTGTTGTATTCGACAAGGTGGCAAGCACGAAATATTTATAGGACAAAAAATGATGGTACAAATAAAACTAGATGTATGAATAATTAATCAAAAGCCTCTATTTTGTGCAGAGTGATAAATCATGTGAAATGCTGTCAGGAAAAACTAGTAGTATTCTTGTACAGCAATATTTAGGCATATGCTGTTGAAATTGCTACCTTGCAGCAGCATATTGATATTACAAGAGCCGTGTTTACATCATACTACAAAATTTAACACAGAAATGTTTTGAATCTCCTACACCACCATAACATCATCTCATCGAACAAATAAAATACTCTAACTCTTAGCGTCTCTCTAGAGAGGAGCATTAGACAATAGGAGTACAAATAATTGTCGAAGAACCGATTTCAGTTCGATCATGATTGTATGATTATCCTGGATGGAGTGTTTCATCTACGATGATGTGATGATTGGATTATCATCTACTTATTACGTTCTACTACGTTCTACTCCTACGATTCTCTCCATGAGTAGAAAAAGGTACTACTACAATGAAATCCATCTCGCACAGCCAAGCAAGAATCCCTAGAAGATGGTGATATCATCCATGAAAATCTATGTTAAAAGAGCAATATTTTATATTGCCATTTGTGAGAAATAATTCGGTCAAAAAAAACGACACGGGGAAATCCGATTTCGGTGGTCACAGAGAACATTCACATCAGACGAATAGCGTC